>VYZR01059669.1:8691-32476 GCA_013400675.1 Oxylabes madagascariensis
AGAGCCTTTGTTATTGAAATCTAGATTATGACCTCAGATTTGGCTTGAAAACCCTTAACTACAAGGCACTTGTAGAAGGCAGTACTTTTAGGGGGTAAAAGGGTCTGAAAGGCAGGGGGTGGTAGCTGTAGGTGCCAAGATATTTATTTTTCCCAGGAAGACTGCCAGAATGGTCCTGAAAGCAAAGACAGAGAAAACCTGGTGAGAAATCTCCTTTCCCGGCTGTTACCTAGAAGCACCATCCTGCTTTGCAGTAGTGAGGAAAAGTTTAGAGTTTTTGGTTTAAACCAGACTCAGCAATTCTCAGACCATTTCAGTATAGGAAGGAGTATTGAGTTAGGTTGATTTCCTTACTGGACCATTTAAGGACCAAGCTAATAAAGAGCTTTCTGACTGAGAAATCATGTGACAACATAGAAGAAGTAAAGAGATATGAAACAATAGATGGAGCATGTCTGTCGTCCTCAGAAGAGGTGTTTCTTCCTGTGGATCACTGAACTTTGGTGCCAGAAGAAGCAATATCTGTCAATGATTTGTGGTTCCCCTTGCTCACTTAACTGTTCCTTTCCCCATGGCACCATTTTTATCTTCTTCAACCTCCTTGACGTCTGTGAGGAAAGTATTTGTGCCCTATCGTGTCTCTGCATTCCAGCACTCCAAGCCATAGCCTGGATATTCCTCCAACCTTAGGTATTGCTGCCAGAGAGAATTAATGGCCATAGGTTGCCAGGGGCAATGAACTCTAATGACTTCTCACTTGAGACTGTCTTGGTTCAGTAACACAAAGATTGATGTAAGATTTTCTTTGAAAGTATTTTACTCATATGATCCCTCGCCTTCTTTGGTCGCTCCACCCTCCCTTCCTTTCCCTTCCCTTCTCTCTGCCAGTACTGCCAAGCCTGGCAGACCATTACTGCTTTCTCCATCTTCTATTTTGAGATGGGATCAACACCAAGCAGCCACAGGGCAGGGCTCTGCCCAGAGCCTTTTCCAGTTCTCCTGCATGCAAAGGGCCAGCACACATTCATGCCCATTATGGCGCCACAGTGGACTCATTCATGGACTCACTTCTTCCTGCTGTGAGATTGCCTTGCCCCAGTGCTGTTTTCCTTGGCACAATCCATGAGACAAGAAGGAATTTTTACATCGAAATTGCTCCATCTCTGGGAAACATTTCCCCATGCACGCATCCTAGCAAGAGATCTACTGCACCCGTAATCGCACTCAGCGCTTGGAATGTGGTGACGTCTCCACATTTCATGACCAAACATAGTCTTTGCCCTTGCCCAGGGGTGGAATAGGCTCTACCAGCGTTACCCCATGGTCCTTTATCTCCTGCATTCGTCATGCTCATTTTTATGTGTTTGGAGGAAAGTTGTGTTGTCTGCTGCTATGATGCCCTGCTGCCTGGCAAAGGAGACTTGCTGTATTTGTGGTATTTCTGCTCCTCTCCTTTCAGCTTTTTAGGCAGCAGCAAGTCAGTGTTCTGCTTTGTGGTTCTCTCCTTCCCAATGCTTCTGGTCTCATGAAAGTCTTTTCTAAAATTCACGAATGCTCATTGCAAGCTGACCCATAAGAGGCTCAGTGCTCCAGCTTTCCTTTCTTCTGGGACAATTTAAGTAAGGACAAGCCACTGTTTTATCTGATGATAGGATAAAGCACTGGGGTGCAGTTCTACCACACAGTACTCAAGCCTGGATGCCAACTGAGACCAATGTCACAGTAAGTCTATTGTCAGAGGTGCCAGAATTCACTCTTTGTACAGTAGGTTCAGATTAATCCTGGTATTAGTGAATCCTGAAAACAACCACAGAAGGTTTCAATCAACCAAAGCACAAACAGTTCTCACCTAGGTGGGAGGGGAAATGATAAGGGTGATTTCATCCCTTCATGCCTAATGCAGACTGACAGATGGGGGAACCATGGAGCATACATATAAAATGGGATAGGAAGGAGAGCCTTCACGGTGGGAACACCTGGCTGCTGAGTTATCCTTCATCCCAGGCACCTCTTGGGTGTTTGAACAGGAGTTACTTCATTTGCAGGCATGAGCAGACACAGTTCCTCCCACAAACTGGTCATGCACTGATTCCTGTCCAGCTCAGTGCCTTTCCTTGGGTAAAGCTACTGCAGGTGAGCCCACACTTAAAAGTGAGGTTCCTATTTCCAGCATCAGACTGGACATGTTCACAGCCAATGGCTCTCTTAACCTCTGTGCCCACAGCGAATAGACCCTGCTGATTAACACAGATGTAAACTATCCTTTTATCACTGTGATTAGTAAAATCAGAATTAAGAAACAAGAGCTTTCACATTTTTCCTTTTTTTCCCTACTCTACAAATAAAATCTATGGACATAAAATATGAATAAATCTGTGGAGGGTGTTTGGTAAAATATTAATAAATCTATGGGATTATGGATTTATTCAGGATAGTTTTTTGGTTTCTTCTGGAAACTGTAGCTCAGCTTGAGTTTTGGATGCACCTACCAGATTAAGATTTGTCTCTGCTGATCTTCTAAAGGGGGTAAATGAGCCTTTTAGCAGCCCCATGACAGCCTGGCTAAATTGCTTATTGTGCTGACTAAATTAGTTATGGTTAGTTTGATAAATTTCCCCTATATCATGTAATATAGATAAAACTCAAGACAGTGGAGCAGGACTACCCTTTAATAACTTGAATCAGATTGGAGGTGAGTTCATGAGCTGCAGTCCAAGAGAAGTAGTTTGCTCCAGGCATCTCTGCAGAGAGATGGAGGTTGAATATGAGAATAGAGGTAAATAATTCTGAGAGAGTTCTTAGAGGGGCTTCAGACAGAAGGAAGAGAAAGGTTTGGTAGCTCAGAAGATGTACAGTTGAGGGCTGAAAAAAGAGAAAGCAACCACTGTCAGGAACATTTCCACAGCCCAGCAGTCAGCATCAAATCCTGGGTTCTTTTTCCGTGCTCTGGAGAGACTCCTAAAAAAGCAGCAGGAGCTGTGCACTGACAGAGATGTTTCCCTGCCTGGGTCCTGCTTGAGCACACCAAGGCCTGATGCCTGCACAGGGGCTCAACCCTGCAACAAGGCTGGGGCAGCCCAGAGGTTGGAGAAGAGGAAATGCCCTGCAGGGAAGGCTTTTCCCTGCATCACTAGATCAGACCAGCACTCATGCAGGAGGCATAATTAAAACACAGTGCATTGACAGATAGCTGCTTAATGAAAAAATTAACGAACCGGCTCTGGAAGATACAAATCTAAGGAAAAACAAACAACACGCTGCTGCCCAGCCTGACAGTCAGGCTATCACAAAAAATTGGTTTCATTATTTAACCACTGTTTTTCCTCCCAACACTTACTATGCTGTGCATTTTTTCCATTTTTCAAGCAGTTTGCACTCTTGAAGCCCAGTTCCATATGGTGCTGGGGAGAAAATGTTCAATTCAGGCTCCACCTGCAGTGACAAAAAATTGTTTCTAGGCAGAGGGGGGCAAAAGGTATACATTCCACTTTTCAGGTTACTTACCTGAATCAAAAGAAAATCTGGAAGAGAATGATGCAGGAGATGAGCTAAAATTGCAGATGAGAATTACCACCATCTCACTGGGGAAGGAGATTTCCAGCTGGCCTATGCAAACAAAGCCAGGGATGACTTCAACTCATTAACTCAGCATAAATCATCTACCTCTTTTCTGTTGTACTCTTTTTTCTGCCAGATTAGTGAGCTGAATCAGCATAGAGAGGGTCCTACAGGTGTCAGAGCTTGGATAAATGGCAGGATCTTAAATGACCGGAGAGAAAAGGAGCTTAGTGAAGAGTAGGCATCAAGAGAAGATCATATCCATCTGAGGATAATGTTAGTCTGTAAAATTTGTGAGACAGGGATTGCACTTCAGCACTTCTATGCACTTTTTGATCTGTACTTACATCTGTGGAAGACAGAATTTACAATGCAACCAGAATAAAGTACAGGCTATGATGAACACACCACCACATCTACACAGGAGTATAATATAATCTCTACAATATAATTGGTAGGTGGGTGTGAAAAGCGGTGATCAAGGTTATGTACAGGAGCTGCTGTTCCTGCAGGACCAGTGACATTTGTGAATTGTGCATGGATTCTCCCAGAAGTCTGTTTAACCTCTGGTGGGTTGGCTCCAGTTGAAGTACAAGCCATTGCCATTTTCTGCTCCTGTGGTTACGGCCAAGTGTACAGGACAGACATCTCCTCCAGCCTTCACAGAGGACACCTGGCCTCCCTAGGACCAGCTTAGCAGGACTGTGCTAATCCTGATCTCCTGCCTTCGAAGGGGAATGGCAGAGTCCCCTACAAACACCCTCCCCTACTTACTGTACCTACTGTCAGTGGGAGAGAGATGGCTCGAAGGTGCACAAAGGAGAACAGGCTGGCTCTTCAACACCAGCTCGACACTCTCACACTGCCAAGCTGCCCTGCAGAATGGCCTGGGGTCGGTGCCACAGCCACACAGCCACTTGCATCGTGAAACCAAACAGCCTCCTTGGTGCCACTCAGCCCTGGTCATCCAGGAATGAGTCACAGCAGTGGCCATGGCTTTCCCCTGTTCCAGAGAGTCCCAGCATACACATTTGTCACTTGCTGACCATATGCTCAGAGATTTTCTTTTTCTTTTTTTTTTTTACGAGATAGTGAAGCTTATGGTGTATCTGATTAGCTAACATTTTCCTGGTGCCTGTGGGAATTACTATATACAATGCTTTTAGAGAAGGTATTTGTACTGCTTTTACCTGCCACTCTCCATATCGATCAACTGGTGCTTTCAGGAATTTATTTCTACCATATTACAAAGATCACCTTACTTCAAATCCACTCTGTCTCCTGGATACGTGTTAGCAGGAGAAGTATGGTTTGTGTTGCATTTTCTTAGACTATTATTCTATATTAAAAGAAGATTAATTATAATGACTTTGCTTAAAATGTCATGGTGCAGTGAGATGACTTTCAGTTCCCCTAATTTAAGGTACTTAAGGCTACTCCTCCCGTTGTGTCCTGTGTTTGCATTATTTATTTTTTTTTTTCTTCAGTAATTTTTCCTTCTGTGAAGTCTGCTGGGTAACAGCCCTGGAGCCTGCAGGCTCACATCTGCAACCAGCTCTCCCTTGCCAGTACTCTGAGTGTCCCCTGGGAAGGGCGACTGCCAAAGGAGCAGCCTCTAGGAGGAAAGTGAGGAGCTTTCTCCAGGTCCAGGACTGGCCCCCATCCCTGCCAGGCTGGGCAGAGACACACGGGCAACTCAACATAGGGAGAGAAATTCAAAATGCACCCTCTGCCATGTAAAACGTTATAAAGAACAAATAATAAACAGTCTGCTTTCAAATATAGGAGAGTGAAGAATGCTTGTTTATAATCTCGTCTGGTACAGAAACGCTGTAATATATAGTGTTATACTGCATGATATATAGGATATTTCAATGGGGTTTCAGTGTCTGGAAACAAAACTTCAAAAGAAGAACTGTTTTCCAGCACTTTATGATGAGGTACATTCTTCCCTTGCAAAGTCCCCACACCTAAAATCCAAATACTGATCAAAAAGTACAGTGACTTTAATTCAAACCTTCTGCTTCTCATTGCATTCTCACATTGAAATTTATAAGTTTCTGCTCATCCTTGTTTTACAAAATAATAAAAATTTGAAAGTCACCTAAGCACAGTCATTATTGCTTGGCTGCTTGCCATTTTAGACAGAAATCTGTTCAGACGGGAAGACTTGAGCATTGCAGTCACACTAACAGGAGATATTTGTCCATGGTGAAGACCTCCCTGAAGACAACAGCAATACATCATTTGTAAATTTAATCCATTGCATCACTAGTTTGACACTCCCAGCTGCCACCTGCAGAGAGTTTCCAGGGCCTTGGCTCTGACCCAGCTCATCTCCTGCCTATATCCATGGTAGCATGTCAATCAAGGATGAGGTGGGAAGGAAAGCTTTGGAAAATATCACTACATAAATAGAAAAAAAATGGAAGTTTCCTAGCTTGGGTTAATTTCAGATATTGTCCAAGAATCTAGTACCAGCAAGCTTTAAACTTGATGATGAAGGGAAAAAAAAAAAGGCAAAATTAAAAAAAAAAAAATTCCTAGCTTATGGAAAGATAGATATATAGATATATATATAAAAATTAAAATTCACTGAGATATAGTAGCTTCCAAGTCAGTTACTGCCAATAAAGCGAGTATCCAGGATATTTATTATTTGTTATACTGTTATTTGTTTATATTAATGAAGAAAAAAAAAGTAAATCAACAAATTGGGAGCATGGTGCAGAGAGAAACTTCCTGGGTCATAAATTCCAGACTATGAGTATCCCAGGCACCACATAATTGACTCCTTTTCATCTGAGTTATCTCTGGTCTCCTAGATTGATGTGGAAAGAATGTAAAACAGGAGATATTAACAATCAGAAAGTAGAAAATGACTGTATCATAAACAAAGCCACACCAGCACTGAGAGCAGCCACAAACATAACGATGTGTAAGGCTCAGACAGGTAAGGCAAAGACTAAACTGTAATGGAAAGTCTGATTGATTTTTGAAGAAATGTGTTGTGGTCTCAACACACCTGTACCACAGGAGTGGCAGAAGGGCTCCTGGGCAGGGCACGGAAGGAAGGACCATGGATGGGAGGCAGTTTGGTGCCTCATTCCACTTTGCACTGGGGTTTCTTCCACTCCTAGCTGACGGTGTGTGAACACTCTCCACCCGCAGAGTTTCAGCCCATGGCAATGAAATGTTCAGATTAATATAACCAGAGGTTGACAGGCATGGGAACACAGCTGTGTCCTGCAGGGACAAACCACATCTCTGGCAAAAAAATGTTCAGAGCTGCTGATTCACTGCTTTTACCAAGTGGTTTACCATCACTGTAGCAGGCATCAGCATCAGTCCTCTCTTCCCTGTCCTGCAGTGTCCACTAAGCTGCAGGGTTGTGTTTCCATTCAGTCTTCTTGCCTCCATCACCTTTAATCACCTCTGTGAGAACTGAGATTTGGGAGCTCAGTTCTCCTTGGGTAGGGGTGGAAATCAAAGTCTTTATCTTTTGTCAAACTAAAGCCTCATGTCTTTTACAGGAAGGGAAGGAAAGGGGAAAACAATTGCAAACTACATGAGGCAAATGGAATTGATTGCAACCAGCCATAGGTAATTGCATTGTGGAGGACATTTAATATTTCAACGTGATCTTTGCTGTATCAGGAGAGCAAAGAAAATCAACAGATGAGGAAGAGAGAGGCTGCAATGTCTCTTGATTTGAATTGTAAATGCCCACAAGCAAAACCATGAGGTACTTTCAGACAATCTGTACTGCTGTTGACTGAATGTTTGTGACCCAGACTGCAGGGAGAACTAGAAATCCACTGCCCCTGCTTGGAGACAACAATGATCCTAAGCCATCATGGCAGGTCCCCAGCACAGCAGGTATTTAATCCAATTCTAGTAATGAATTGCTCTCTCCCCTTCACTCCTGGGTAGCTACAAACACACTGGCAAAGGGCTTTCAGACCCCTGCAAGGAGGAAAGGGCTTTGCATCCTACAGTCCTAAATTACGCTACCCTCAAAGCCAGACCTTATAACTCTGGCTGGACCAACTTGTCTGTAGCACTTTTGGCCACCTACCACAGAAATGCAGCTCCCTGAGGTGGATCAGAGCTGTCTCAAGTTACAGTTTACATCACAGAGGGAATAATTGCCCCAAGAGCTCCATATGCTCATCCTTTCTGACAGCCTAAAGCTGCCAAACACCTCTCTGTTTGTCCTGATCACTTCCACCCTCACTCAGCCAACTGCAATCCAGCTGTACATATTAATTGTGGCAAAAGAGGGGAAGATTTACTCATTGCTCCAGATGATTAATCAGCTAGTCAGGCATAACACCACCCATGCTATTGTAATTGCAGTCAAATAATAATGTTATATGTACTGCAATCATAGCCATCATCAAACACCAGAGGAGCCTGGTAATAAAAGCAATGTCATCTGTTCACAGTCTCTACAACCTGAAATTATCTAGAATCTGGAATAAATTCTTAAAGACAGCTCACAAGATCAAGGTCTTGGTACAGAGGAAGACTGGAAACAGATCAGTGATGGAAGCCACAACAAGAGAGGTTTTTTGGATAGCATGTGGGGACAAGGATGCAAATCCCTCTAAGCTTTGGTTTTCCTGACCTGGTGGTACACATGTGCAGACAGGAGCTGGTCAAGAGGTCAGTGCACTACAAAATGCTGTTGCAAGTATTGCCCCACTCCCTGCTGCTCCGACAGCCCTGAGCATGCTGCTCATCCCAGGGCGAGGGTGGAAGCCACCCCTCACCACCTAATGGAGAAGAGACAGGCAGGGCCAAGCTCACCAGCATTCCATGCATCCAAAATCTTCTCTCGAGAGTGACCACCACAAAGGTGATCTGGAGAGAGGAGAGATTTCTTGGCTGATTATTCCCTTAAAATAAACTGCAGTCTTCCTTTTGTTACCCACTCTGGTTTTGAAGCAGCCTGTGAACAGCCAAGACAGGGAATTTTTTTGAAAGAATTTACCAGCTTTGCATCCTTATTTATAGCTCTTCCTGGTTGGCTAAGTACCCCAGCCATTAGGTTACCTTCTCAGTAATTCTCCATGCACAATTGGTCCTCTCGTCTCACTGACCTTGTCACTGAACTTACTGCAGTGAAATGTTTCCACTAAATTTCTGTTCATGCATTCTCTTCATTCAGATCTCAAACCAAAACCATAAAAATATGACTACTTAGCCCCCAATCCTATTGCTCAGCAGCCACAATGTGCATTTTTTCTCTGCATTCTCCATTTCACACAGGATCAATACCTCCTCCAACTTTCTAAACTAGCAAACTTCTGAGAAGTTATCGTAGACTTGGATCCTGAAACTGGGCTGCGGCAAGGAGCAATTTTCACTGCCTATATATTCATATGAGTAGCCAAAGTATGTATGTACTAGGGGATGCAGGTGAGGATGCCCCTAGTCCAGATCCTGCATAAACACAGTGACAACAGTGCAGTCCCCACAGCCATACACACACACACAGAGTAGGCAAGGGCACTGTCTGCTCAACTGTCTCAACCCCTCTCAGACTCCAAAGCTGCTTTAAAACACCTTGTGTGCTTATATAAATATCTTGAACTCGTCATAAGTTTGGGCCAAGCACCTGACTTCTGTCTCACCACTGAAAATAAGCTCAACGAAGAATATTTGCCTATCTGTCAGCCTTGTAGCACTACATCTTGCATCTTAGCACTGAAATGAAAAGACTTGATGATGTAGCCAGAGCCTAGAAAAAAGGATATAATGGAAGAAGCAGCATGAGAACTTACAGACATCACAGCAGGTGTAAAAAAGTGTCTTCTGTGTTGTTACTTGTTTTTCTAGTGTGCATTTTGCCCAAGGCTTGTGGTATTCACATGTTGAGCAGCTCTTTGGTGGCCTGCGGGAAGCTGATCGGTCTTCTCAGTGGGGCAGTTTTAGTTTGGAGCAGATAATTTAAGACAAAGGCTATCAGCCTGTTGTTGACTTACAAACAGTGGCTGAGCCTGCTCAAGGCCTGCCTTCCAGTGGAACTGACACAGGGATGTTTTCTCGGCTAAGTAATGAGCTGTATTGATTTTCCTCAAAAAGAAAATTGGACTTTTACAAACAACGCAACAAGCTGCTTGAGTCAGGATGTTGCTGAAAGGATCTTGTGACCACCACAGGCTCTTGCGCTTATCATGAAAGAGAGAAAAAAAAACCTCAGCAGGTTTTCTCTGCAAGGACAGGTTACACAGTCAAAAGCAAACCTCCCTCTTAATACCTTGGACAGGTACCAGACTAACATACCCTGCAGAAGCAATTGACATTTACTCATCTGAAAAGCATCTGCATGAACAACTTTGTGCTTGTTCTTGTGAGTCAAGGCCAGAGACTGCACCAGGAGGCCACATCTCTCTCCAGCCTTTTCCCAGTCTCTTCCCAGTCTCACAGAAATGCACCCACTGCTGGCTGGACATCCGAGCAGCAAGGAGCACTGTGCCACTCCATTTAGGCCACCTGGTAGATCACTGCTGTCCATCTGGGTAAAATAACTCCAAGGGCTGAGCCCCTGGCAACATCTGTCTGCTCTTCCCTGAGCTGTCGAGCATTTTGGACCTTCTGAGGAAGTCTCACCACATGGCAGAACACATGGGATTGTCCTCCTCATTTACACCAGACTATTCAGGTCTGGCCAGCATAGGTTTAGTTCTTACCTCCTAAAGCTTAATGAAGCTTAATATTATTAGCTGTAATTTCCAAACCTGGAGCTGATCTGCGATGAGAAGAACATTCAGCCAACTTCTAAACAGTCAATGGAATACAACTCCTGCCCCAGTACCTCTCCAAAGGTTCTGGTGGCCTGGTGCAGAGCACAGAGCTGCACACCCGGGAGCTGGCTGTGGGCACCAGCTCGCTCAGGCTCACCTGGACACCTCTGTCCCCTCACTCTGCTCCCCACTTGCCAGGACAGGACACCCATCTCTCTTGCAGTGGGTGCCACTCTCTGTGCACCCTTCCACCCAAGCCTGGACACCCCGAAATGCAAGGATGCAAAGGCAAATCCCCTTCCTGTACTAAAAGGGATCATTGCAGAGCTGTGGGAATACAGCTTGGAAGCAGGACTCAAAGTACTGCTGAACTCAATACAGAAGTAGGTGTGCTGGAGGGCTACAAGCCCTGGCAAGTCGAGGCAAGACCCTGAAGGAGGAAGAGACAGAGCATCTCAAAGAATAAACCTAACCGTGATGTGACAAGCTGGTCTAATGAGGCCAGGCTGCTCCCAGGAGCCAAACCCCAGCAGGGTTTGCCTTGTGCCCCAGCCCCTCGGGGCTGCCACATCCTCACATCACCACCAGTGCCACCTCCAGTCCCCAGCTACGTGCTTGCAGTCCCCAAGAGACACCACCAGCACCAAGGCAGGCAGGAAGGCAGTGAGGGTATTCCCTGGACGTCCCAATCCCCAGGCTTTGCCATGCAGGGCAGCCTCAGGCTGCTTCCAATGGCCCCAGAAGGCAGCAAGACACCCACGCCAAGCAGGAGGCAGCTTCAGCCTTGCTCTCAATCTGTGATGAGGCAACACCCAAGAGCCTGACTGCTAAATGCCATGGCATCCAATTGTTCTTTGCAGTTTGACTCACAGATCACATGACTCCTGGTTCTGTCTTAAATTATGTGTTTTGGACTCTGAAATTAAGCACTTATGGGCAATAATCTCTCTGAACAGGCATGGACAGCTATAGAAACCTACACAGAAAAAAAACCAAACCTAATCAAAGCTTGCAAAATGAGAAAACTAAAGAAAAGTATCAATAGCAGTAAGCTCAGCAGGGACAAGAAGTGTTAATTTTGTGTTGGTAAATGGGAATTACAAGAAAATGGAAAATACATAAAATGTAAATTCAAAGTCACAAAAAAACACAATTAAAAGAAGTAGCTGACACGCTTACCTGGGCCAGAAAGGAATGCAATTAAAACCACAAAATAGGCTTTTCTAATATTTTCCTTATCAGTCATTTTTGTGTATTATTTAGGCATTATAAAATCTGGAGAAATATTAAAATCTCTCCAGTAAACCAATGTCTTATTATTTCATTTTAACACATGAGAGGAGGAAAGTTTTACAAGACCTCTGGCTTATAAAAAGACATGTTCTCCTTCCTAATGGGATAAATTGAGATCAGGGCAGTAAGCAAACTAAAAGTACCTATAGCTGACCTAACTTGAAACACAAGAGCTTTGGTGATGTGTTAAAGATGAGCACCACGTTGTAGTGAGGTGCTCAGGTCGCAGCTGTCTGCCTGACCCAGCTCCTGCGTGGTGCATTTTCCCCAGGAACCAGGAGCAATTTGCTGTACCCAGCCCCACTGGCAGCACGTTGAAAGGAGGGGTGGAAAGGCTGAGGTGATCAACAGCTCAGAGCAAGGCACAATAATCCCATTTTCCAAAGATTCTCCATTTACAATCCCTCTTCCCTTTAATACAGACTGTGTTGTTTGAATGATGAATGAGCTTCTTTTGACCTGGTTTTGGGAATTAACAGGAGATCTCCAAAGCTCAGGCTAGCAATGCCCTTTGCAGACCAAAAAAAAAGAAAGAAG
This sequence comes from Oxylabes madagascariensis, assembly GCA_013400675.1. Taxonomy (NCBI): domain Eukaryota; kingdom Metazoa; phylum Chordata; class Aves; order Passeriformes; family Timaliidae; genus Oxylabes; species Oxylabes madagascariensis. The sequence continues at coordinate 20,832 of VYZR01059669.1, forward strand.
AAAATGGTGACAAATTTTGCTCCCTGCCTTAATATGAGATGCTGATGTCACCTAACCACAGTCACACAACACCTGCCCTCCTTCTTAAAAACATATTAAAAGCAGCAAAATATCTCCTCTAACCTTGTTATCATCCGTTCAATAATTCTGCAGAATTAGGTTGAATGTGCTGATTATTTTCCATGTGCATTAATCATGGCTAAATCATGCTAGAGAAGAAAAATGTACAGCCTGCTGTTCCTTCTCAGCATCCTCCTCTCACCCTGCTCTCAGAACAGTCTCAGCCTGGAGGGCATCCTGCCAGTGTGATTAACAGTGTGAAGTGGGGAAGGGAAAGAGATGGGAAGATGAAGGAAAAAGACCTTTCCTTAAAACTTAGACATTGCTTTTGGCTTATGAGAGCAGCAAACCCTTGAGAGCAGCATGTACCTGCACCCATGAGCTTCTTCAGCCCATGAAATCCAGACATGGTGGACTGCTGTCATCTTCTGCAGTCTCCTTCCAGTCCCTGTCCAGAGCCCCACTCCAAGCTTACATATCCTAACACTGGACTCATGAGAAATGCCTACCAAGCTTTTCTCTTTTTCTGCTGTGGATGTGCTTATTAAAATATTCAGTAAAGTTTTAATAAATTATAAAGAGCTGTGAATGGTCAGCCTATTGCAGTAGGGTTGGATGGAGCCCACCAGGACAAAAGGCAGAAGGAAAGCACGTTATTCCCTCCTTGGGCAGATTTCTTTCTCCCAGTATTGCAGCTCTAGAGTAAGCATTTTCCTAGAGCTGGCCAGGGGGTTCCCTTCACCATGGACCAAGAGAAGGTGAGTGCTCAGGGTGACTCAGCTTGCCTTAATGCAGACATTTAAACAGGCTGAATCTATTAAGTCCTGGACTGGCTGGTCACTGCACTGAGGAAGTTCCTAGACTACTTTGGCAAGCATTGGAAGACACTCACATTCACCTGCTTGGGCTGGATTCTGGAGTCAAAGTCAAACTGCATATACCTAATTAGAGCTGTGAATGTCACATTTCAAGCTTGATTTGGCTACCACCTCTCCCTGCAGGGAGGCAGCTTGTGCTACCAAGCAGGGAGAGAAGCACAAGCTCTGATCCTCAGCCTGTAAACTCCTCCAAAGAGGATCCCTGCTGCTGACTCTCCTCCTCTGCAGCTGCTGCTGTGTCAGAAGAATGGGTCCTGCCAGGAAGATTTTTCCATTTTGCATTTCTTTTGCCAAAATCCTTGAGGGCACTGTCATTTAAAAAAAATTGCATCCAAAAGAAAGCAGATCTGACGTGGAGACTACCTGGCAGAAGGAAGGGATGACAAGGCCAGGAAGCGAGCAGTTAGTGCTGGGCTCTTTCCAGAGGTGCTGTGGTCATGCCACCCATTAATAAGTTGTGACAGGCATAAAGATGGGCAAAGGTCTGCCATTAAAACAAAGCCAGCTGCTTCATCCGCAGATACAGTCACTGAGAAGCTCAGGAGAAGGTTTAGTCCCTGTCTTTGCAGAGCAAGGCTAGAGACTGGGGATCCAGAACAGGGGAAACCCAGAGTTCAATCATAAAGCCTCCAAGGCTGTTGATGCAGCTGGGGATGGAGAAACACACTCAAGTTTCACGTACCGTGGCAAAAGGATTAAGGTGCGTGTCAGAGCACTTAGGGCACAGTGCCTGAGTTTTTCCCAAGCAAGTGCAAAAGTCTCCCCTCCTGCAGTATCTCAGAGAGACAAAAACAGGGCCTTGCAGAAGGGTTTGTGTTCTTCCTCCTCTGGCCTGGAAACCCAAATCCTCTAAGTCTTTGCACATGAGATTCACATTCTATATTACAGCTGTTTCACGCTTATAGCATAATATTTTGGGTTGCATCCAAAACATGTTGAAAATTTTGTACTGTGAAGTGGATCAGATAGCAGAAGGCATGGAACATGACCTGAAATTTCAGATTTACAATGGTTTTGTTCTCTAAGAACACAGAGACGCAGCAATCTGCTGTGACAGCAGGTGGCTTGAGGAGTATTCACTGAAAGATGGATTTTCCTCCCCATCATGCCCAGAGCAACGCAGTTGGGCAAAACAAAGTGATCACAAAAACTACACACAGTGACAGAACCAAAACATGTCACAAAAAACCCCACAGTCTGGCGTTGTTTTGCTTTTGAGGAGGGCATCCCTGTTGGGGATGAAAAGTTCCCAACACTGCCATCAGTCACTTAATCAGTTTCAAAACAGCTCAAAGAAATATTGCAGCTTTGTCCCTGTGATAGTTCGGGCACAGTTTAAGCTGAAGTAGCCCCTCTCTTTAGTAGGGAGGACTTGAAGCCATCTAGCTTGCAGGGTCTATTTAAGTCCCATGAATTGTGTTTTGGGGCAAGTCATCTTGGGGACAACGCTACCAAGCAAGAGCAAAGAGGGTGCTCTGAGCTTGCAAGGTGGAGAGCTTGCTTACTTCCCTCACCCAAGGGACTTGGTGTACAACTGTCTGGCCCTCCCTGTGCCACCTGCCAGCTCTCCTGGCCTTGGGCACCATGCCAGAGGATTTGTCTAATGGGCTAACAAAGGTGAGAGCAGCTGAAGCCACTACAAACCCCCGGGGAAATACAGCTGACACCTACCAACCTTTTCCATTAGATCACCTCTTGCTGACTCCTGGTGTGATCCTGGCCTCTCAGCCCCATCATTACATCATCTACATTCTCATACAGACAGAGGCAGATGAATTAAATCCCTTTAAGGAGATCCAAGGGAAAAAATTCTCTCCACAGACATACTCTGATTTATACTCAGGAAAGGTCCAGTGCTACAAATGCTCCACAGGCTGGTGGTCTCAGTGCCTTATCATTGTGCCCTTCACAGGCACTGGTCACAAAGGAAACAGGCAGGCCTTTCCCCAGCATACAGTGCAAAGGTCAGCTGGAGCCATCAGGGACGGCAAAGGGCTGGAGAACTGTGCACTCTGTGGGGTGCATGTCCCCTGTACCCCTGCCTGAGGTGGAGTGCTCTGATCAGTACATTTCAAATTAAACACACTCACATTCATCAGCTCCAAAGGAAGAAAAAACTTCTTGTAAGCTTTTCACAGAGGGGCCAGAGGGGCCGCTTGGAAAGGGCAAAGTTGGAGCAAAGCATAATATTAGATTAGTGAGAAGTCTATGAAAACACTCCAAAGCTGCTTGTATGCTGTCTGAGTTAGTACTGAAGGGTACCCTGAAGGTTTTCAATCATTTGCAAGGCTTTGGCACCGGCATTGATGTTTGCAACCTGAACTCACTCTGAACACAGTGTTCTCAGCTGTTGGCTGATGAAAAAAAATCTGCTTGAGATGCTGAGGCAAAGACATGCAAAAAGAAGAGAAACCTACCTTGCTGCTTCTACGAGATTCTCAGGAACAGTGCACCAGAGAGGCAAGGACAGCCAAAAAGGGCCTGAAATAGTTGAACAAAAAGACAGCTCTGATGTGGCCTCTCTTACAAGGACCGTTCCTTCCTCTACCCCATCCTTTGATATTGCTCCTGCTTCTGCTTAGAAAATTAAAACCACGAGAAGTTAACAGTGGGCTACTCCTTTTCTTATGTGAATGCCATTGCTGACGGGAAAGCATGGCCATCTGCATGCTATTCTCCTGATCCTCAGAAACTCTCACATGCTCTCAAAAATCTTCCCAGAGCCATGACTGAAGATGGCTGCCAACGTGGCAAAGTGTGAACCTGCAATTCTGCAGCCTGTGGGCAAATGCTGCTCGCTCACATCCACGTTTCCTTCCCAAGCTGTGCTTTGGATTCCACACAGTCTGGTTTCTGCCTGTCTCTGAGAGCCTGCAAGCACATCCCCTGCCTCCAATGAGAGGTCTCCATCCCTCCTACTCTGAAATGACAGGCTGCGTTAGACCGTTCAGAATCACATTTGGTTCTCATTTTCAAACAGACATCCAAGATATTATTTTTAGAAGAAGCTATACTGGTATTTGCAAAAAATAGCCTTCTTTGCTTTTATCCCAAATGGGGTCTTTTCCAAGCTTCTTTTCCTACTTTAGTCATATCTCTAAAGCTGTTTGCATTAAACAATCCAATTCCAGAAGCACATGAATCAGACTCTCTTTGGGCTCCTCTTGCATGTGCCTTTCTCTGTGTCACGAGGCAAAAATACAATCAGCTCAGCTATCACCTAATTCTCTTCCCCAGCAGAGGAAGCCCCAATTTGAGGGCCGTATATGAGTGATAGCAGGTCCATTCAGCATTGGCCTGGTGCCACTGACACCCATGCACCAAGAGGGCAGCCTCTCCAGACCTGTGCCCAACCGTGGGGAGTTGGCCCTCACCAGTCCCTCACAGTTAAAAATGGAGATCAAGAGCCTGGTGTAATTCATCAAAAGGAGAGGAGAATTGCCAACAAGGGCTGGCTTTCCCAGGTGCTGACCTGCCTGCCTGGCTGTGGTCCTGTGGGGGCCCTCAGAAATCTGCTCTGGAAATGGTTTCCTCTGCTTGGCTATTTTTACAGCTCTGAGAAAACCTGGCAGGATAAGGGAAAAGACATCCCTGATGGGTATGGGGGTTCTGCTGCCTGCTGGCAATGAAACTCAAGGCAATTCGGCAGCACAGAGATAAGCCATAAAAACAAAGACAGGTTTGTTTGGGTTTTCTTCAGCAGATTCCTAGAAAAAGACCTGGGCTTAATGAGGTATTGCTGCAGCATCCAGAGGCAAGGCAAGCATGGAGTGCTGGTGTCTGCAAACAGACTGCCAGCCAGCCTGCAGCCACAGGAACAGGAGTAAGGCTGGAAGCCCCACAGTCTGGCTCCTTCCTCAGGGGCCTGCAGGTGCCCCTCAGGTGATGCTGTGAGCATTGGGGATGCACAAACCTCAAGCAAGGACCATCATGGGCCTCGGTGACTTGGAATCCAGGCTCCCTTGCCCGCCACCAGCAAAGAGCTGCCTTTCCCAGGCATCATGGGCAGCATGGACTCGCGAGCCCACCCAGACCAGGGATGCCTTTTCCTGGTAGGAAACCAAAAGGGACCCTAAAGACACCAAAAGGACATAGAGAACAATTGCCACCACACCAAACAGAAATCTACCATCCCCAACCAGTCTCTGAGAACCACAGTGAGATTAGTAATGGGGTGGGCAAACTTGTCCACACAGCATGAGACCCCTCCCAGAGGTCCTCAACATCCCTTACCTCCTGCCAAAAAGCTGGCCAGGCACAGCTTCACACCAAGCTGAATGAGATCAGCTTTCTGGTCCTGTTAAGCTTCATCAGCTGGCCCATGCTGAATTATTTAAAGCCATCTTTTATTAATCTACCACAGCTTTTTTCACTCAACCTCTAGCAAGTCACTTAACCACTCTGAACGGGTTGCACTGGCTTCATCCCCGTGCATTGATGCTGGCAGAGGTGAGAGGCACAAACCATCACTCTGCTACTGCCTCTGAAATATTCCAGCAGACCGCAGTGGTCTGTTGGACAACAAGAGCACAGGATTTACCCTCACTCTTGATTGGAGGTCTTATCTAAACACACAAGTCCCGGGATACGACAGTACTCTTGTTTAGAAAACTCTTGCTAGGATAGTGTACAAACTTTTAAAACAAGCTCAATGCAGCCAAAACCAAGCAAATTCTGGCTACAATACTGCCAATGCCAGCACGGGGGCCAAACACCAGCACTAGAAATTGGGCACTGAAGGAAATATGTCCCCAGCCCCACCCCTCCCAGTGTCCATCATCACTTGACCCCTGGATACATGACAGGCTCCATGGCTGTAGCTCTAAACCATCATTGGTTGGACCAAACCAAGGGTCATTTTTTCAGTCTCCACTCACTGGCAGGTGGATTCTGACAGCAAGACACCTTCTAGTTTAGCATTTTACCGCCAAGGCCAAGCAGCTGATTTCTGAGTTGGGGACAGAGGCCCCACTCCTGCTCTGGGATATACAGCACCAGCCTGCACAACTGGTGAGGAATTAGCTGCCCTCCTTCAGGAAAGATGCCATCTTTCCACATTTTCTTCTTCAGGAACGTAATTAATCTGTATGAAGTCATGCTGTTTTCTTCTCAGTTTGTGTCCACTACCCTGATAAATGAGAAGCACAGGAGAAAACCCTTCCCCATGAAGCCTCTTTCCCCACTGAAGATGAATGTGACAGGAGAACAGGGTGACAGCCTGCACTGAAGTGGTACCTGAAGTCCCAACAGGTCATGGCTCAATAATCCCAGAGGAAGGAAGACCATGTTCCCACGTGGGCTGCCAAAGACAAGGATCCAAGAGAAATTTAATTCATATCCACAGATGATACTCCCGTGTAACTCTGATCTTTGAACACACTCTGACATTCAGAAGATATTCTAGCTTTACTGCCCACATAAGCATCCACTGGGGCTGCTATCTGGGGGGAAGGGGGATCTAAATATTTAATTTCAGTCTATTTCATCAAATATTTAATGTATTTAATATTAATTAAATCTTGGTCTAAATAAACAACAGCTAAAAATTCACCTCTTCCCCCAAACATCTGATAACTTGAAGATGTCAGTCTATGCAATCCCAAGTGAGATGTCAATTAATAGGAGGGGAGGGTCCTATCTTTATGTTCTCAGTTGTTGGAATTGCTGTGGTGGATTATTTGCCTCCCATAGCATTTCAGGCTGAATCCATTTGCAGATGGGTGTACAGTAGCATCATCTGGTTTACACCAACCATTTTCACATCCAGCCTCACTGTGTCTCATTTTCCATGGACTTTATTTGTACACCCCCACGTGTGTGCCCTCATCCCAGTCACTGCTACATCCTCTGCAGTGGGAATCCATGAAGCTAAGGTGGTGAAAACAGCTACTGGGCTTAGGGCAAAGAAAACCCAGGCCCCTCATGGGTGGACATCACTGGTGTGAATCGTTTCCTAGTCCTTGACCACCCTCCTGACACGGTTGCACATCTTTCACATCACCCAGCAGCATGGTCAGGAATAGACATTTCTGGGAACCATGTGCAACAACTACAATAGGAGTAGATCATTTCCAATGCAAAGGCTTAAGCCAATTAACACTGGGCTTTAAAGGCAGTTGCCACCATTGTTGGTATAACCATCTTATTTTACTACAGAAAACCCTGTTTGGACCAAATCCCATCCACACCAGCCAGAGCACATTCTCTAATTAGCCCCCACAGAGCCAACAGTGATGAAAGATTGCCCTGCATCCAACACTGCTTACCTTGCTCTCCTCGGTGCATGCCCAACTCAGCAGAGCAGCATTTAGGTTCTCTTTTCCTCCCTGCTGCACTGTTTAAAAGCCATCTCACCCAAACACAGACTGGTGTTGATGAAAGCAATTATACTGCTTCTCAAAATGTATCGGATGTACCTTCATTATCCTGAGCCAGCAATGCCAAAGCCCTAGACAGTAAATCTTTCCAAGGAAGCAAGTCAGGTGATTTCACTTGGACTGGACATTTTAACTCTTCTGTCCCCACTAAATTTTGAGGCCAGTTTAAAGCCACAAGATATTTGTTTAAAAATAATAAATGCAGGATGACTTTTAACTAACATATCTGAAGCATAAATATTTGGGTTGTGCTTAGGTTACAGGTCAAACCCATAACCAAGAGAAAAACAGGGAGACTCCACTCCCTTTTCATGTTGGCCATGTGGTTGACTGGGGTCGTGCTACTTCTCTGTGTTTTGGGGGCTCCCTGGGGGAAAGAAGAGCTCCGTGCTGCATTTGGTGTCCCCTGTGGAAGTGTGCCCTGTCTGGGTGACAGCACAGCAGAGACAATGAGCATGGAGAGCTGTTTGTGCCAAGGAAAGGCTGCCTAAATTAACAGGAACTTCATTCTGGCAAACTCTGTTCAGGGAGCCATTTCAGGTCAAGTATCTGCATCATGGAACCAAGAACAAACTCAGCCTTACACAGAGAGGATTTATCACTAGATTATCCAGGAATTGTGACTGCGGGAATAATCTGGGAAAGGGGGGCTCCAGCAGGGTATAAATCAGCAGCCAACCTGCCAGGTCTGCCACACTCAGGGTCCAACCCTGCATGGTTTGGTCTGCAAGAGAAATAGTTTGTCCAAATTTTTCTAGTGCCAAAAGTTATCCTGGTAGCAAATTCAGAATTCAGCTTTTCACTCTTCCAAAAAGTTCAGTCAGTTCAGAAAAGGAGTTTGGGTGCAGTGTCCTACATATTTATCTATACATTTATTTCATTTTTTGCTAAGGGAATCTTTTAGTAACACCTTAAGGTGTCAAACTTAAGATGAATACTTTGCAGCAATGTCACATGCACAGATGAAGAAAAGGCAGCCTTCACCAGAAATTATTTTATCAGAGATGTCCAGCGGTGAGAAGCTTGTTCTTTTCTTCTTTTCTGTGGAGAGCAATTGAAAAACAAACAAGAAAAAAGGCCATAAAGTCGTGGTCCAGCAAAACACAACTGTTTCAAACAGCAACAGAGCAATCTATTCCTCCATGTAGCAGCTGACTTAAAGCAAATGTTTCTCATGTCTGGGAGTGAACCCTGCAGCAGGTCACAGAGCTCTGGAGGACCTCAAGGCTGCTCCTGCAAATGCAATATCCTGGGCTGTGCCCGAACCAATTTGAGCCAAAGGCTGCAGGCGCTGCACGCAGGAAAGCAGAGATGCTCAGGTCAGCTCACCTCACCTCCTGATAAAACCCATTCACCCCATTACTCTCACACAGACCCAACTGTTGGCTTTTGACTCAAACGTCCTTTGGAAAGCCATCCAGACCTCTCGCTGCAGAGCATTGCTGACAGGAAACACGTGTCAGTGGAATTTCTCCACTAGAGCAAAAGGCACTGCTGGCCCCAGGAAATCCCAGAGCACCTAATGACCCCTGAGCCTCCTGGGAAGGGTCCTCACTCTTCACTATTCCCTAAAATCTGCTGCAGGCCACTCTCAGAGCCACAGAAGCAAAGCAGGACTTAGATCCAAGCCAGCACAGATGATCTCTCTGAACTGGCCCACATGGAATTGACAATCACACTAACAGACTAAACTAGAGCAAGCTTAAGCAGTGTTGAGCTAATTTAAGCCAACGAGTTTATACCTTTGTTGATGACACCTGTGCTCAAGTGAGGGAGCTGTCTTCCTGCTCCCTTTCATGGTCTATCCTCATGTCTCCCTGTTGGATTTGGGTGCCACCTCACACCCCCATACTCCTGGATGTGAGATGATGTCCTCAATATTTGTGGTCCTCCTGAGGAAATGAGTTCTCAAGTGAAATGACCGTGAAGGTCTCCCAAGATGAAAGAATGTTGAATGACCAGCTCCAACGCCAGTATCTCCATTCGACACAACAATCTCTGCTCCACAACAGCAGGCCTCCTCCTCCTCTGCTTGCATGACCCCTCCCTCCTGGGACTAGCCATGGTCTGACACAAAAAAGGCATGGATTTTTGTGCCCTCCACAGCCCTGTTCACCATCCCCTCTGTTCAGCCTTGAAGATATTTGGGATTGTGCTGTAGCCTCCCTGCACTGCGCATTCCTGCACTGTGACCCCCAGATGGAAATTCACCTGGACTTCCCAGGGCTCAGACTACAACACTTTCTGTTCCCAGAGGGGTTGGGATCTGGTCCTGAGCATTTGTGAGCTGAGTGAGTACCAGTGGCTACTGCAAGGGTTGAGCTGACGCAAATTCTGTTCTCTCCTCGCTCAATTTCTACAACTTGAGATAAGGCACAGAAATCACAGTTACTACAAACATTTCACAAGTCACAGAGATGTTCCTATAAACCAGCTGCAAAGAGCAGTTAGCACCAGAGATGATGAGAGCTGCATGTGGAGCTGTCTGCCAGGGCACTGGCTGTAATAAAGGAGCAATCTCAACAGACTTTGAACTTTTCCAAAGAACAGGGAATGTTAAGAAATAAGACAAAGAGCTTCAGCTGGTGAAAGCTGCACAGGCAGCAGGGCCACCACCCAACACAGAGGGAACCTTCCTCTGGGCAAGGGGATGCAGGGTGGGACTGGGGGTACTACAGCACAGGAAGGCTGATGGACATTGTCTGAAATCCACCAAGGCTCCTCTGGATCTGGGAAACTCATTTTGTGTGAGCAGAGTGACTCAGGCCAAGCCCCTCCCTCACTGGAAAGAGGCCCCTGTATGTGACCAGTTCCTTGGCCCCCTGAGAACGCGGAACAAAACCCCATGGAAATGAGTTAATACATCAGTAGTTCTGAGGGGATCAGGGACAGGCCCTGGGCAGGCAGCCACAGGTCTCAGCAAGGGCAACCCTGCTGCTCATGCAGCTGTCCCCGGAAGCATTTTAGGACATTTGCTCCACCAGATCATCTTACCTGAGCCCCTCCTGCACATCCCTTGCCTGGCACCTTTGTGCCCTCCTCAGGGGTCCCCACACAAAGGGTGGTGTGCAGGGTCACCCCACAGAGGAAAGGGTGGAGAAACATCTCCCAGGGCAGAGCTGGCAGTGGCATCTCTGCATAGTGTCTGCTGAGCCAGCCTGGCTAGCTCCCACCCAACTGGGGAGACAGGTCCCCCGCCCTCCCCCCACACCATTAACATTTCAGCCCCAAAATAAAAGGTTATAAAAAACAATCAAGGTTCATTACATCCCTTAATGCGTCATTTGCAAGGGAATGACCTGGAAGCAATGATGGGGAGGGAGTCGGGAGGGGGAAGGAGAAGAGCCTCAGTCTCCCAGCCCCAAACCCACCAAAATACTCTACTGTCCTCACTAGAGATTTGGCAGTAAGGACAAGTGACAGCCAGAGGGGTGGAGCAAGTGCAATCAGTGGCTCTGGATCACCTCATGTCCCAGGAACTGACCCAGAGTCTCCCATGAGATCTGCTTTGGAAAACCCTCCAAGGCCACCAGGGTCAGCCAAGACCAGAGTGGAGGCAGGACACCCTACCCAAACCGAGTTCAACTGGCCTGCAAAGGCCACCACAAGGTGAGCAAGACGTTCATCTCTGGGCCACCATCAGGTGCCCTACCCCCAGCAGTGATGCTGCCTGCACACCCCCCTGCCACCCTGCCAAGCACCTCCAACTACAACCCAGGGGCACTGGCACAGCGGGGCCACGGGACAAGCAGCTCCCACACGGGGCTCTGGTCATTTATTTTCTCACCAGAGTCAGTTCCACATTCGATGGGAGAACATTCCCCCATCACCTCCTTCAGGGAGGGTCTTGGCAGCACCGGTGGAAGGGCAAGCAAGCTCTAGCTCCCCGGGGCTGGAAACTCAGGTGGAAACTCCTGCATCTATCACAAAATGTTGCCTTCCAGCCTAATTGTTTCTAATCCCATTTGCAAACTGATCATTAAAACCCCTCACAATAGCTGCAAACGCCAGGCAGGCATCCCCAGCAGTAGTGCCAGGCTGCACTCCCAGGGTGCAAATCACACCCTCAAACCCCACGCTCTTTTCTTTAACAAACACGTGAATGCCCTTACTGTGGCACAAAGAGGGGGGTGGAAATACCCAGGAAAAATCAAGGACTCATTTGTTATTATGCCACTGCACAATGAACAGAGCCATTGTTCCTACCTGGGCTAACAATCCCTCTCAGACAACACGAGTGCTTTTCCCAGGGTGTTCTTCAAAAAATGGTAAGACCAAAGCTACCGGCGGATCGGTGAACAGTTCAGAAAATAAAATACAATAAAATAAA
>VYZR01059675.1:1736-12044 GCA_013400675.1 Oxylabes madagascariensis
CGTATTTTTTAATTCAAATCTATTATTTTTGCTGAATCCAAAGTCCCATCCACACAGTGTTAATTTTGTCCCGCCTTCTATGGGAGCACTGCTTGGGAGAATCTGTTAAAAAATACTGTGTTAGTTGAATCAGGTTTTCTTGAACTTCACTTGGAGCTAAAGAATGGGCAAAGGAATAATTTTAGAAAAGCATTTCTTTTGGTAGACTATGTCCTAGCATTCATCTTAATTGTTCTTCACCTTTCATTTGTCACATTATGAGCTTTCTATGACAGTAGCAATAAATACCAAAACCTATACTAGAAAGCTTTGAAAGATAGTGTTTAGGGGCACTGAACAAGCTGTGCATTGTAATAGTCTTTTAAATCCTGCCGTTCTTGTCTTTCACATCTTATTTCTGGTGCGTTAAACATACAATATACTTATTTTGTTAGAAGCTGAATGCTGAACACAAAAGAGCCCCCAAATGACCGTTTTTTGTAAGCTTGATGAAAGTTGGGTTCAGAGTGAAGTAGCTTCAAAGACACCATAATCCAATATCGCATTGACTGTGATAAAGTTAACATGACTTCTGCTATTCTTTCCTTAAACATTTTACATTTGGTCACCTCTAATTCCAAGTTAAAAATAAACTGCCCCTCAGAAACACAGAGACAATCTACAAAGGAAATACTTTTTTTTTTTGTGTGTGTGTGTGTGTGTATTGTAAATTGTCCTGTAAAATATAACAATGGTGGGAAAAGCGTAGGAACACTATAGAAGTCTTACAAAGCTCAGTAAAAGTACTGGCCAGTACTGTCAGTAAAAAAACCCCAAAGCCCACCAAAAAACCAACCAAAAAGAAAAGACATTAGTTCAGGAATTATGAGGACTTTCAACAATACTGCACAATTTTGCAAACATACCAGTACCACTAGACAAACAAAAAAGAATGAAAGGAATGAGAGACTGAATTTATACTTGTGATTATAGTGCCTAGAGTATCTTAAAGTTAATTCTTTAGTGATAATAATTTTGCCCCTAAAATGCAATACAGCTGTGTCCTTCAAAGGACTCGGCTTAATTTTCAAGCTGAAAGGAAAGTGTTTGAGTGATACTTGGCTATTATTTCATCTGGAAATCCAGTAAGACAGCACATTTCTTTTCAACTTGCTTGTAGCTACACTTCAAGACTCTCACAAATGAACTATTGTAGATAGAAAGGCAGCTGAAGAATACTTCAAAAGAATTATACCATATATTATATAAGGGGAAATTTACTGCCCTCATTACAAACCAGACAAAGAGTCTGATTTAAAATGCACTGAAAACAGGAGGAACCTTTCCTGTGTTAAAGAGCTTTGAATCAGCTCTCAATGAGCAAATAGGGAACCTATGCAGGAAGAGCACTTTTGTACAAATCTGTAAAAAAGGAGTGATATTCACACAGCCCCCTGACACACAAGTGCAGCTATGAGCTTGGAGCCATACTGAACCCACAAAATCTGTGCTAGTCCCAAGTTTAACTTTTCCTTATTTCTTTGGAGTTTTCTTCTTCAAAATCTGGATTTGAGTTCAGATTCTAGTTTTCCACTCTGCTCAATATCTCAGCACATTATCTATTTTTGAAATAACAAAACCCTAGCAGAAACTGAGATTGCTCTGTAGGGGTACAGGATGTCCTGGTGTTTTGTACAATACATTGCCATGTGGCATTTGAAGGGTTTGAAATGTAATCCACAAGTTAGCAAAATAAGGGCTTCACAAAGCCATACAGAATAAAACCTGAAGGTACCAAACATGTTTTTAGTGATCTTACATAGCAAAAGAGACTTGTGATAGCAACCTGTGTGCCTTAATTAAGGAATAGTAAGTATTTACTACATTCTGTCAACAAATTTAGGAGGCAAGACCTCTAAGTAGATAGCAAAAAATAAATAAACAAAATCTTAAAGTTTTATTCTTAAAGTTCTGCAGAACGACCTCGTTTTTATTAAAGAAATATTTTTGTTCCATTTGTTTTGTATGATGAAATGTTTGAAAATCAAATGTGGTTTTCCAGACTTTTTCTTGGGAGAGTTGACAAGAATGGATAGTGAAGCTCTGGGTCTTTGAACTGAGGTATATTTAGGCCTCTTCTGTGTACTTATATTGCACTGGTAGTAACAGAAAACAATCAAAATGCAAACCAGTTATAAATCTATGAAATGCAGGATTCAAAAAAATATCGTGTTATCTCCACTGATAACATGGAGCAAGTCCACTGCAAGGCCTGTCATTCTGCTGCTCTCAGAACTTTTGGCTAAGGGAGAAAGTTAATTTTTGTTTTTGGAAAAATTTAAAGCATTGTGTTTTCCCTTTATTTATGTTGACAGCTAATATCCACTTATATAATTAATACATTTCTTTAATAAAAACGAGGNTGAACTGAGGTATATTTAGGCCTCTTCTGTGTACTTATATTGCACTGGTAGTAACAGAAAACAATCAAAATGCAAACCAGTTATAAATCTATGAAATGCAGGATTCAAAAAAGTATCGTGTTATCTCCACTGATAACATGGAGCAAGTCCACTGCAAGGCCTGTCATTCTGCTGCTCTCAGAACTTTTGGCTAAGGGAGAAAGTTAATTTTTGTTTTTGGAAAAATTTAAAGCATTGTGTTTTCCCTTTATTTATGTTGACAGCTAATATCCACTTATATAATTAATACATTTCTGGAAGAAAATATGTATTTATAAAAGTTTCATTAGCTCATTCATTTTAATTCAAATACAAGAACATGTATTTCACATGTGAAATTTCCAGCAAAGCCTCCAACCTAAACAAGCAGCAGAAGGCCTGATGTTCTTGATACATCTGATACAAAAGCCAGCTAAAATGACTCACTTTAAAAACAACAACAAACCATGTCAGATTTTCAACCACAACAAAGAATCAGGAGGGAGACCAATTTATTTCTCCTTTTACACCCTTCACCTTTTAGCGTGACCTGAACGCCATGCGCAGATTCCTGCAATTTGTTCCAGCACCAAGTGATCTCTGAGGAGACTCCCTCCCTGGCTTCCCTCTAGAACTGCTTATCCAGGCTGAGGAAACTCCTCATTGTTGGCAGAGGCAGTGGAGGGAGCAGACTGGGAGCTCCCAGATGGGAGCTGGGCTGTGGACGGGATGTATCCCAGTGTCTACCCTACTGTACTGTCTGTGTTTCGGCAGATTTGACTGCTCCTCTCCAACCCACAGCTCCAAGGGAAAGTGCTTAAAGCAGGGAAAAGAGACAAAGGATCTGCAGGACTCCATGGGAAAACATTGGGCTTCTCTGCCATCCCTCCTGAGAGGAAAAAATATTTTTTTTTCCATTGTACGCCACTCTGTGTAATAACCTGGGGAAACGTCACTGAAGACTTAGCTAGCTAACATCCACAGGACCAGACCCGCACAGAGCAATCTGTTCCCTCAGGTTAAACAGATCATATGACATATCTCAGGCAATCTGTCCCTCTGAAAGCTGCAAAATATTAGGGAGAGGTTCGGACTGAATTTCAGATATTATGCAAAGCAGGTCATCCTCTGTTTGTTAGGAACAAAACTAGCTTGTTTCTTACATTTTATGCTTGTGAGTTTAAAGACAGATCAGAAGATGATGAATAATCTGTTTTATATTTTTTTCAGTAATCATGTTAAATGTCATGGTCCAGCAGAGCATGAAATTTGTCTTAACAGCTAGCAATCCAATGGATTTAAGTACCCAGTTGCATTTTTTTCCTTACAAACCTTCTGGAAGCAACTTCTACCAACATTGGCATGCAGTAATTCGAGATTCACTTTAAGATCCATCAATGTCAGAGATCCATATACATTACAGAGGCAGACTGGGCTTGTGCTGAGCAGACTGGGCTGAGCCACATGGGGAAGGGGAGCACCTCGCCAGCCTCACACCTGTTCCCACTGCCCCACATCCAAGGTGTGCTCCCCTCCCAGCAACTTCACACGGACTGCAGAGGTGGCTGTGGGGGATACACCTCTTGGTCTAAGTGCCTGTGCATGGGCTTCAGGCTCTTGGTTCTTAAAACTGCTGAGTGAACACATTCAAAATTGAAGTTAAAGAGGGCTACATGAATTCAGCCCCTCTGAAAATCAGAAACTAAGGAGTTCAGAGCCTGAGGAAAATTTTTTGTGTTATGGAAATATAGAGTCACTGCTGGAGAGTCTGCAAATTAAAAAACATTAAGGGTGCTTGAGCTCTAGAAAAGATGAAACAAACTGTGCAGGATAGGTGAGTACCTTGGGTCTGCAGAGATACAGAAAAGTGTGAAAGAGCTAATTCTCACTGTATACCTTTGAATTGGTGATTTGGTTTCATACAGACTAAGGCTGGAAAGGATTATTTCATAATCTAATATAGCCCTTTTGAAATAAATGTGTTTTTTGTATAAAGGAAAAGTAAACTATACACATTCTGCATTAGCAATTTTTGTGCATCTCCTTTGCCCTAAGTAAATGGCCATAGAAGGCGAAGCAAACCACCCCTCTCCCTTCCATTTTCCACCCATTTTGGATTTGATTCCTACACCTCTTCATTGTTTTTCCACTGAATTCTGCCCGTGTTAATCCTAAATTTTGTGTCTAAAAGGTGAACATGGAAGAAACCAACCCCGTAAAAATGTGTTTCTATCCTTCTTTCTAAATTAATAGCAGTTTTGCCTAAAACTTTAAAACTTAAAAATATTGTTTTACATGAAATCATATGCCTGGATGAAAGAAAAACATTATTTATTTTAAACCCACTTTTTTTCTCCCTTTCTCTCTAAGAATTTAGCACATCAAACTTTCATCTCTGTTTATAAGTTGTATTCTAATAAGGGAAAATGTATTTTTAATCACACGATGTAGTTTAAAGGCACTAACACAAGTGAATGGGTATAAATGCTACCAGAAAGTTTTACGCTTGTCCTTCCCTTGGATTTCCAGTCCATCAAACCTCTGCCTACACAGTTATGTCACACTTGACATGGGAAGATTTGGTCCCACATACAGTACAAATCCTGTATTAACCATAGCTAAATTAAAACTGGACCGTGCCAGTGCAGCTCTCTGCTCGTCTGTGCCTTTTTGTTCTCGCATGCCCTTGATGAGCTTTTAGCCGGCTGGCAGCAGCCTCTGGCTGCCCCTGTCCGGGGGTGCAGCTCCAGGCTTGTTCCACACTGGTGCCAAGTGGACCCATGGGAACAAGGAGCCAGAGAGGGACATTATGGAAAAACAACTTCCCCAGGAGCTTGAGTAGGGGAAAAAGGGGATTTTTCTCACAAAAAAACACCAGGCTTTACTCCAACACTGGAGCCAGCACAGGGATGGATGAAGAGTGGGAGCCAGAGACCGCCTGAGCTGGGTCAGGCTGTGGTGGCCCTGGGCAGGAAGTGCTTGCCTCCACTTTTGTCTCTGAGAGAGGTCTAAGAGGAGGGATGCTCCTTTCTGTGACTGGCTTTCCTGCTAGACCCCTGCTAGACTACCCATCTTGTTTCCCCATCAAAAGTGCTTTGTAGAGCCAGGGATCACCCAAGGCTGGTAAGGATGATCAGAAAAACCTGTCCATCCATGAGCATCTCAGCCCACAATTCTCAGGGAGGCCATGTGCATCCAGTCAGAGGATTTATGGACGTCAAGGCTGAGGGGAATTTGAGGAAAGCTGACAATTTATCATAATTACATGAATGGAAAATGTCTACAGAGTGCAGACTGTTCTTCCCTCAAGAGATAAATGTGAGAAATCCACCCTTTTACCTCATAAACCCTCGGCAAGCAGATGTCCTGGGTCCAGGTGTTGCTGGGGCACTCAGAAGACCTGAGGCACTGCTGGCTGCACCAGCCACACTGCATGAAGGCTGGTGCCTGCAGGCACTGGCTGCAGGACCTGAAGTGACGGCAGCCTGGCCCCTTCAGCGGGATCTTTGTTATCTGTCGATGGAGAGACATGATGCACACATCCTTTTAATACATGCACTAAGTGGCAAGGAGAATCTCTATTTATGCATAGCATGCTAGTGCTACTCAGATTTCAGATGTGCAAGCCACGGTTCGACTTCTCTTTAGCTCAGTAATTATAGGATCTTATAAGTAATTTAACTGACATGATTTTAAATTCGCTTGGGAGAAACCCTAAAGGCATCTTAATGTTATATACAGTTACTACCAGCATCTGGTGTTTACAGCAAGATAGCATTTTTTGCTGATGGAGAAAGAAAACAGCAATGTGCTCCTCCCAGTTCCGTATCTCAGTATGCCTTAGTTTATACATTTGTAAAAATAGGCATGATGACTATTTCAACTTTGGTGAGGCTGTATTAATATCTGCGGCACACTTACAGCATGTGATTGCCCATGTACTTGTTCTTTAACACCTATCATCAAAAAATCTATACTTTGCCTAAAATACAAGTTAAAATTTATATAACTTAAAATATCAGGATAGTTATGAAATATTCACTCTAAACATGTAAGAATTATTTTTGGTCAAAATATTAACATCAATGTATAATTACATTACTATACAAGTGCCTCATATTTCTTTTTACTTCAGGACCTTCCTTAAATTTATTTTGTATGTTTTCAGAAGATCACGCTTATAAATATCTCATACATTTCTAGTAAATGATTAATAACAATCTTTAAGGCTGATGTATTTCTGTAAGTCCTTATAGAACTCAAGGGGTCAAATTATTGCTTACGATTATGGTTTAGGATTATCTGTAATATTATCTGCTGACGTTTTAAACCTATTCTTCAATGCATATCTACTTATGACAATAGCATATTTATGATAGCTCTTCATCTTTTATTAACTCTTTGTAGACTACACACTAAAGCAATTTTCAAGCCTTACTGACTTACAGTTTTAAAGACACCCATGTAACTCTTGCATACACAACCCGCCTTAAAAAGTTACAATGCTATGACACAAACCAACAAAAGCCAGGAAACTGAGCACCATTCTTTTCTTAAGCCATTGTGTGCTTTGTCTTTGCAAGCACTTGAATTAGGGACAGGGTTTCAGCCTTAAAATTTGCATTTCCTGGCTTTTGTTGGTTTATATCACCAGCTCTTACATTATTCAAAAATTTCTCAATATTAGGCTGCCAGTTTGTTTAGTAGGGGAAAAATGTATCTTGGAGGAAACTTTCACCCCCAGTGTTCTGAGGGAATGGCAGGGCTATGAGGATGCAGTGCGTAAAACAGCAGTGTGAACAGCTGCTCTTACTGATAGCTGCTGTTCTGAAGTCAGGTTTACACAGTGCACAGGAGGATTAGATTATAAACCACTCACCTTTTTCCCAGTCACTACCAGGGTATAGCCATCATCTGCTAATGAATTCTCGACAACAACCTGGGGAGAGATGGGTTGGGAGTCTAGCTGAAAGCTGACGTGTGGAGCTGTGGGTTCTGAACGGGAAACCACTATCTAAGAAAGAAAGAAATTTTGAAAATCAGCAGTCAGTATGTAACACAAATGCATGCTCTGCTCAGCTGTCTCAAGTTCTCTGCTTGCATTAATTACTTTGCATTACATTGCATAATATTTTGCATAATGTTCCATCATAATCTGATTAAAGTGCTATAAAATCTACTTTATTTAATACAGCAAAATCATGGCTGTTGGAGGATCCTCAAAATACACCATATTTATTAAAATATGCAGGAGTCACTGCATGTTTCCTAGTCCTTCAATTTCAGGTATTTATAAATCACCACAGAAAATGAAGCTAGGTCATTAAGTCAGTCCTATACATTTAAGAATGAAGAATTTTATCTACAATGTCTATTTAAAAGAATCTTAAAACTCCAGGTCTTCAGAAGTCAAAAACATTTTCTTTTATTTTCACTTTGGTCCTTCAGTTTGAAAAGCAAACATTACCCGGTGTCAACAGTCTCTGGTCTTGCTGCACGCGGGGCAATTAGATTGCAAAGCCATGTCAGGCACTGCGGGTGGCTGCTGTGGGCACCCCTCAGAGCCACAAGTACACAGAGCTCAACACCCAGAGCTGCCAAGATGGCCATTGCTCTGACAAGCTCCTTGCAAGACTTGGCTGGGCACCCTGAGCTCTGGCTCCTGTTGATTTCTGTGTGAGTCGGGTGTCCAGGACTGAGCATTCAAAGCACTTCTTAAATTACAGGGAGCGGTGGAGGCTCCTTTAGGAGATGCTCCAAAACAGAAGCCTGATTTCGTCCTGAAGCCCCTTTGCAAAAACCTTCCCTCTCTCCCTCTCTCTCTCTCAATTTTAGGAGATCTTAGGGAGATTAGTCACACCAGTATGAAATTCCCCCACTACTCATCTCTCTGCATCTTGAGTTACCTAAATCCTTCTGAGAATCTGGGTCTATTCCTGCAAACACACGCCTAACTTTACTACTGTAACTTTGTTGACTTTAACGGGATGAGTCATGGCTGTTAAGCAGAGGCATAAAGCATCTGCAGATCGGGGTGGATATTTGATAGCAAGATTTTATAGGCTTGGGCCTGCAATCCAGAAGGATGTGCACCCAAATGTGATAGCATCAGGCAACAAAGGCAGACGATTGTTTACATGAGGGAAGATCATGTTCATGTTTCAAAAGCTGTATCACATGTAGTTTACTTAAGGAATTTAGATGATCAACATTTGCTGAGAAGTTAGGATTCAATGGGGTTCATTATTTAAAAAGATTGAAGCCATTCTGGAAATAACTTGTGTGTCAAACGTTTCTTTTTTTACTATAATGAAGCTTTTCTTCTGACTTCGAAGGCAGAATCAGGACAGCCAGGACATTGACTTACACGATTTCACTGGCTTTTCACTCTGCCAAGGTCTTTCAACAAGATGGCTGACTCCAAAACTAGATTTAGAGATGCTGTAATTATAGCTGATGTTTTGATGTAATTCAAGACTTAAATAAAATATATGAGCAGCTAATTCATGCCGATAACTGCTTCACATCCCAGAGGTATTTCTAGTTTGGGGTTGCAAGAGGCTTTTTTTTCCTTTACAAATGAAACTGGCTTTGTTACAGACTTTGCTATGGATTTATTTCACAGCACAGAAAGTACAGATTTTAGAAATCAATAAGGTATGATCGTTTTTGGTGACACAGAAGTATGGTCTCTGACTCAGTGTAATAGGGCATGAGCTCTGTTTTTCTATTCAGGACAATGAAAAATAGAATGGACTGGAAAGCTGCATGAAAAAGCTTGATTAATGTTGGCATTATGGGGAGAGGTAGCACCACAGCTGCAAATACCTTTTTAGTTGATCATTAGCCATGTCTCATCTCGAATACCCACTGCTATAAAATGCTAAGAATTCTTTTCCATCATTAATCCAGGCTTCCTCTTATTGCCAAGCATTCTTTCTGATTGAGCCACAGTGTTAACTCTTTAAACACATCTGCATTCCAGCCTCAGAGCAATACATGAAAATTTGGATTCTATCTCTAAAATCTTGGAAAAATTACTCGGTACTTTAAACGTCGACTGACCTTTATTTTACTGAGGTTGATAGTCAAATCACCTGCTCAAAGCCCAAGTGACTAGACTTTGACCTCATGACATACAGGGAGCTCGGATTACACTTCCAAGCTCATGGAATAAAAGCTTGGATTTTGCTTAGAACGAATCTACCAGCCTACAGTGCTGCTATAACAGATACTAGATGCAAAAATGTTCTTTTTGGTCTATACAACTGTGTGATTTTTGCACACATCAACCCAGTCCTTGAAATTCTATCTTACCCTTATCTGACATAATCCTGAAAAAAAAGCAATTTGAAGACAGCTTCTACAGCAGGAGGAAGAGGCTACTTAGGACTCCAGTGTCGTTCTCATAGAGCTCTGATTTTTATGGCTTGGGACTGAGCTGGTATGTGTGCAGCATAAATTTCATCTGCCATGGACACACCAACATACAGGGACCACTACCATGAAAATGGTTCAGTACTACAGGAGGATTTCCCTCTGCAAAGACTATAAAATCCTGAGGGTTTTGGGGGTGGCTTTTTTGGCAGGGGGAAAGTGAGTGATGAATTTTTTGTTGTTTTATTTACATTTTAGTAATTAATTTATTAACCAAATATTTCTCTGGGGCATAAGAGAAATGAAAGCTTATTTTCATTCCTGCACTTGAGCAATTAGGAGTGAGGGAAGGTCTAGCATAGATAATTAACCAAAGGAGAACAAAGAGACATTAGCAGTAAATGGTCAGTGGCTGCAATAGTAAGAAGTCATCAGTCATCTACAAGATGTCTGTGCTGGGGTCCATACTGTTCAATACACGTGTAAATGAGTTAGACAAGTGGTTGAGCAG
>VYZR01059683.1:3644-35438 GCA_013400675.1 Oxylabes madagascariensis
CCCTAGCAATGAGGATAGTCTACTCCAGTACACTCTCAGTTGCACTCAGAAACTTGCCAGTGTGCTTCAAACTGTGCCCTGGCTTGCCAATAAAATCTCCTCATGGGTGGGAAGAGGCTTCCATGAGGACCCTTGCAATGGAGACACTTGTTGCTGCCAGAAAGAAGATAATCATCCAGCTGGGAGATGTGATTCCCCATGTGAGTGTTACCCTGTGGCTNATAAAAAATAATTCCTCCTGCAACTGACTGAGTTCAGCTGGAGCATTGATTGGTGTGTCCTGCCGTCTGGCCATACTCATAAAGAGAGAGGAATGCCTGAAGCAAAACATTAAAAAACAGAGAACAGTGGCAGAGAACATTCAATTCAGACTATAAAACAGAGTACAAGATCTGAAGATACTGAAGTGACCCTGTGAGTTCCTGTAATCCTGGATATATATGACTAAACTGATACTAAATACAAGAAGAAAATGTCTCTTAGTAAAGGCTGCTAATGGGTGTTTTTCTTTATCGTGCTGCTCTCTAGTTTGACCTGATTGATGCTTATATCCTGTGAGAGATGGGAGTATGCCTTGCAGCAGTGATGCTGAGCTGTGGTAGGCTGCAGCTGCCGCAGAAATGGCCACTGTGGCTCTGGGTGTTACTGCTTTTATGCTGCAGGCCACTGCCCCAGCTGTAACCTTCCTGTGGCAAATTACCTGAGGTGTAAAATGAGCTGGTTGGTTCTGTCCTGGAAGAGATGACTCCTTGTGCTGCCCCTTTTGGGAATTGGGCAGAAGGCTGGTGACAGGCAGCTGAAGGACAGTAACACTTGTGCAGCAGCCACTTCTCTTGTGAATTTGATAGAGACCCTGTGCAGAGTGGAGCCAAACCCTGCACCCAGCGTGCTTCAAGCTACAAGATCCAGAACACAGTGAAGGCAACTCCAAGAGACATAAAATTTGTAATTAACAGTTCTAGTGAGAAAAGACTATTACCTTCACCTTTGGACCACATTTCATTAGATTTGTTTGTTATATTGCTCTCTTCTCTGGTGTTTGTAGCTTCTCTGAATTTACTCTTATCCTTCCAAATTGATGGTTTATTCTCAGAAGGATCTGCAAGTTTTATCTCTAAAGGTGGAACTAGATGCCAGCAAAATGCATTGCTATCATCTTTGTAAGTCATAAAAATTGCTATCAAGGCATTAGCTTATACCATGCGGACATTGTATAATAAAGTAGTGCACACTCTTATAATTAAATGCTCCCCCAGCTTCAAAGGCAAATCAGTCAGTCAAAACCATCAAGGAATTAGAAAGCCTAATGCAGAAGAACATTCTTTTCAGGTCTGTTAGGAGGTATATGCTATGATTAAATCAGTAGAGAGAAGTTGATCTGTTCCAAGAATGCCTTGTTCATTGCCTATTTTTGTCCATGTCTGGCCAGAAGCCATTTTTCACAAAGAAAACTATTCATCTGATTCAGTCATGTAAAAATGATTGCTTAAATTACACTGGGCTATCAGCTAGCAGCTTTACCCAGGAGTGGAATCTCTTGGGTCAAAGCTATCTGTAAGTTTTGCACATTGTCTGAGATGTGCTTTGTCTATAAAATGTAGATAAGTTTAATTAAACTAAATTAGTTTTGTTGAGCAGTTTTTGAAATCCTTTCGAGCTGAGAAGTAGCTGTGCTGAGATTTCAGCTGCATTAAGAGGAAACTGATGAGCATTGTTCTCCTAATCATGTGGGGGGTCCTGGAGGAAGATAATATTCTTGGCTATGGCCTCTCTGGAACCACAGGAGTCCTCTCTGTCGTGCACAGCTTGTCCCTCTGATGCTAAACCTAAGCTTCTATAAAAAATGCAATGTGTAAGTACAGGCTGTAAATTGAACTTGCTGTTAAACGTGTTGATGTGCTTGAGCTTATCACACTTAAGGTAAAATGGAATGTAGCTCAATGGAATATAGCTTTTTTGCAAGTCCATCATATGTACATTGTGCTGCACTTCCTAAGGAAGTGAAACTGTTGCTCTGGTCTGGATGGTCAATGGCCATACTCATGTGATCCTTCCCACCAAATGCGTTTGATTGTACTGAAATGCAACTTGTTTTTCTCCCATGAGCTCAGTGAAAGCTAATGAATATGGCTTAGGAACTAATTTGAGCTTGCTAGTCATCACAAATGTCTTAACAAATCACACTTCNTGCCAGAAAGAAGATAATCATCCAGCTGGGAGATGTGATTCCCCATGTGAGTGTTACCCTGTGGCTATTTCCCAAACATTTAGGGGTTTTTTCTTGAAGCAAACACCCAGAGTGTCTGTGCAAACCTAACCTGATTGATTTGACTGAAATACTCATTAGTGTGTGCAGAGAAAGCAGAGAAATGCTTGGAATTAAGTAAATGATTTGGTGTCATCCCACTCAATATCACACCCTCAAATGATGGCAGGTCATCTTGCAGATGGACCGTTTCCAAAGGGAATCCAGATGTCCTGCTCTCAAATCCCAGGTCATGGTAAATGGTACAATTTCTGCATGGATGCTGCTAAGCTTGTCCTCAGTAGTCCTGATCTGTGGGGATGGTTTGTTTTGAAGACCTGGGACATGGCTGAGAATCAGAATATTGAATTAGCAATGAGGTTACAGTGAGCAGCAATCATCCTGTTTCACTCTAACGCTGTCTGGAATGCACAAGTCAGTGTGCACGAGCCCTTTTTGTCCTCCGAGCGATAAAGAGTGATACTTCTCTTTATCTGACTATTTTTGGACTTTTCCTTTGTAAATCTATCCATCCTCCATCAGGAAAATAGGAACATTCAAAAGTACCCTGTAGGGAGCTACCAAGCTTGGCTTTGGCATTGTCTTGCCAAAACCTTTCCTCGCCTATCACAGGGGAGAAGCAGTCCCAGACAGAAGCACAGTGTGCTCTGGCTGATGTCCCTTGGCAAACCTGTGTGCTGCAGCATGAGGCAGTGATGAGGTGGCATGAAGATGTCACTGTCAGGGGCTGGCCCAGGAGCTTTTTTTTCAAGCCTCTCACTGACAGCTTTTTTTTTTTTAGCTCTATAAATTTGTTTTCCTGTTGCAATGTCTAGCACAGAGGCAGTGAAGTGGATTGCAAGGGATTGGCATGCAGGGGAAACTTGATGTGCAGGGGAAAGTTCCACTGCTGCCTTCCCTCAGGCTAAACTTGTGTCCAGCATCTGCTCAGTGGCTGTGGCTGCTGGGAGAGATCGTCCTTGAGCCACACAGCTGTTCAAAGAGTCCTATTTATAAAGATAAGTTATCCATCACAAGGAATAAAGTGCACTGGGTAGGATTAAGACCTTGTATTTCTTAAATGTATGTGAGAACACGCTGATCCAGTTCCTTGTCTAATGACTAATTAAGCCCATTTACTCTTTCTGTTGTTTCTTGTAGATGCTGATACATTTTTTGCAAACTGATTTGTTTCTTCAGCACCCAATTTCAGCACAAACAATGCCAATCTGTTAGTGATGCAGAATTCCCTTGGCTAAAAGAACAGCTCTCCCCCATAAACTTGCTAAATAGAATCAAGGGAGGGTAAAATCCTGCATTCAGCTCTTTTCTTTTCCTGCCAAGCATCTGAGGTTGTAGTTTCTATCCTCTGATGTGGAAGCAAAGGAATGCAGGAATGACTAAATATGGTCATTTAGTCTTTTCCAAAATTCAGTCAAATCCTCTCTGGTTTTTTGATGAGTGTGATTGGCCAGCTATGCCATTTTATCAAGACTGTACTTATTATAAGCTCTTTCATTGCATTAGCTATTCAGAATTATTTTGAATTTTCAAAATACAACTCCCTCTGTGGTAATAATAAGATTTTATACATTTAACAACAATTCCACTCACATTTCTGTTGGATAATATTCAATATCTCACCTAAATAGTCTCCTCTGTATTGTAAATATTCATCATTTTCCCCATCTATTCCTGGCTGCCTGCACAGACACTGACATTTCCTTTCTGTCAGTCAAGTCATAAAGCATTAAGAGGGGCAGTTTTTCTCCACTAAGTGAAAATATGAGCTTGTCTATTTAGCTCTGCAGAGATGTTAGCATTCATTCTGTGTGCAGTTAATGTATGTGGCTGCAGCAGCCACAGATTCTGCAGGAACAAGCAGCACTACAAAATCACATGCTGAGTGTTTTCTTAGGGAAATGCAAAGCTCAGTGTTTGGTCCCCTATGTCAAATCATCTAAAATACCCCCTACCCTCTTCTCAGCCCCCTACCTCCCCATTTTCTAATCTGCTGTGCGGTATTGAGCACTACTGTGCATTTGGCAGGAAATATCTGCTCAGTGACAGCCCAAAAAATTGCCTATGGTCCTCCCTGGTGAGGGGCTGGTGGCTGCCTGTCCACCCTCCCCAGCACGTTTGCCACTGCCCTGACTCCTTTTGGCAGTCTGGATTTGTTCCCTGAGCAACCGCTGTGTTCCCATCCAAGTGCAAATCAAAGCCAGGCTGAGGGGTCCCTCTGAGGATGACTGGAGCTGTGCAGGGCAGAGAATGATGCTGCAAACCTCTGCAGTGCCCCTGTGTATGTGTGCCTGTGCAAGGATGACCTTTTCTGAAATGTGGGGTTGCTGCCTCCCAGGCCAGGGTCGCGAATTCTCCTTTCACCAGATGCAAATCCTCCCCCACCTTAGTCCTTGCATGCTTCAGTGACAGGATCAGTCTCCAGGCAGCTCATGGTCTGTCTGCAAAGGGTTAATTGGCCATCTGTGGTGAGTGGCTTTGGTTATCTGTGTGTTCAATTTATAACTACCTAAAACTTTGCAGGCCCATCATGGTTCACATGCGCTTGAAGTGAGAAACGTGTCACCTCTTCACTGCCAGCTCTCACTGTTGCCCATCATGTGTCATCTGAAAAGTGTGTAAAATGCAGTGAAGCAGCAGCTAATGAGCAGAGGAGCAGATGTGCTCCCTAACACGCAGTGTCCCCTCCAGCAGGACCACTGTCCTTGGGTGATCTCTGGTCCACTGTGAGAACTGTTAGGAGAACATCCTGCTTTTATTTTACAGCTCCACAGTGTATCCCTGGTGCAACAGGTGCTCTCGGACAAGTGGTGCCCTACATGGATGCTGAAACTCCTGGACAAGCCTCAAGAAAATGATCTGCATTCTTAAGAGGCTGATGTTATGCACAGGGTAAGAAAGATTACAGGGAATGGAAATGAGCAGCGACTCACTTGGAGAAAGAAGAGAAAGTTTTCACTTTATGAAATGTGTTTGAGTTGCCACATCATTAAGAAAACCACGATCACGATCACATTAATGGACGATTGCCCTATGAAGAGCAACTTTAGTATGAACACTAATGAGAATCTGTCAGGACTTGTCTCAATTAAAAATAGGTGTTTCAGCTGCTGTTTGCCAACCTGGGATTCAGCTGTGGCTAATGAAAGTGCACAATCTCTGCTGAGGGTTTTAAGGATTGTATGAGCAGGGCTGTTGTCCCCAAGTGAATGCTGAGCTAGCGACAGAGCTGGGAAGAGATCACCAATCTTTGTGCAGTGGTCTTTTAGGTGCATGCTGCAGGTGCCTCTGGCTTTTGTTCCAAAAGAAGACATCAGGTTTGTTGCCTTGGGAGAGTCTGCTGGTAATTCCCTCTTGGGCACATTGGTGCCTGGAGAAGTGCTGGCATCAGCCTACTACTCTTGTTTGAAACTGCAGGAGGAAGGAGGAACTCTCTGTGTATTTAAATAGTGCTTCAACTATTGCTTGAAGCATCTGAAAGGGACTGGGTTGCCTCTGAAATGTTCAGTACTTTCTGTGCCTCAAGGTCGGTGATAAAATTCCTGCTGATTTGTTAAGAGCAGAGGTGGCCTCAGGGCTGATGTTTCTGAAAAAAAAGGCCTCACTTTTGACCCCAACTCCACAGAACCTGAGCTCAGATGTGAAAATCCCATCTTAATCCCCACTGGGCTGCTGGTCTTAATTTTCATCTGTTAAACACAAGAGAGGCTCTACCAAACAGAAAGCATGAATCCAGTCAGGCTCTTTCTGGGCTCATTCTCCACCTAGATGAAAGCTGCAGGGCAGGTGGCACTGGTGGCCTTGTCCCCAGAGGGGTATTTCCAACCTCTGAGGAATAGGCTGCAAATAAGGCCAATATAAAAGACTGACAAGGGAATAAACCCTGTTTGCCCGGGCCAAGAGACTTCTATGTTGTTTCTTCTCCATCCAGAAGTGTAGCTGGTGTCTGCCATCATCACCCCAAGTGGAGCTGTGTCACTTTAGACCAGACATGGGTTTTTCTGCTCAAAATATTAATGCGAAACATGAGGAAAAATCTGGAGTCTTCCATGCAGGAGATGAAGGGACTGAAATCAAAACAGATTGGCAGGAGAACAGATGACAAGGGAGCAAGGAGAGATGGAAAAAGGGATGCCCTGTACTGGATGCTGGGATTTGCACACTCTAAAGCCCTCTGATTCCTCTGATCTGTGATGTTACTGCCCTGCCTGTGTGCACTTGCTGCTGTTTCTCAGCAGTGTATTCAAACACTTCACACTAATGATCCTTCATTGCTAGCAGTAATGCAAATGTGTTCTTACCAGAAATATGAGAAATCTGCTGTTGTCTCAGCTTTTCTTTTGGTTTGACAAGTACTTCATAGCAGGTGATAACAGGCCCTGACACAGCCAACTCGCTGCTGTAGTGTTTTGAGTCAGTTTAGCTGAGCTGACTCGTGATCCATTTTTGGGGCAGATGAGAGGTTTTTCTTTAGTGGTAGAAACATTTCTGTGAGATATTTTTAAGGGGCAACAGCCTTTTGGCTGATCCCTAATTGTGTGTCCTGGACAGCATCACTCTGAGAGCAAGGCTCTTCTGGGCTGGAGCTCGTGCCTGCTATGACAGGAAGAGACATCCGGGACAGACCCAGGTGAGCCTCAAAATGAAGTGCAAATGCTGCAAACCTGGCTTCAAGGAGTTTTAGATGCTGCTGAGATGGCCATGAAATACATGGAATTCTAAAGAAGTGAACTTGATTAGCCACTCTCTTATCAGAAGTATGGTTACTTCTGGAGGGAAGTGGGGCAGATGCAAAGAGATTGTGGGCAGATGCAAACTTTTGTCCTTCTCCTTTTTTTCCCCTGTTATTACATACAGATCTCTTTGGCACCAAAGTAGCACTGGAAGAGAGCTTCTCAGAAAAATAGACAGCTTTGCCCTGTATTGCATGGATTGAAGCTCAGGACGGTGATTATCTACATTAATGCTTTTGCTGCTGCTAAGACACGTGTAATTTTTCTTCAATAATAAGTACCAGAAAGAAAAACATTGCTTGAATGTATACAACTGATGTTGTTCAGTTTTGGGACTTCTTCAGGACTGATAATATTTATTTGATGACTGGTCCCATTAAAATTGCTATATTGATTCATTTGCCATGAAAATAAATTGGTGGATATTTCATATAATACAGTTGTATTGATCTTCTAGAAGCTGGTGAGACAAAAGCTTTCATCACTGGACAGCACATTATACTTTAATTGATATATTCTGAAAGTTAATTAGAGGCCAGCTGGATTCTTTGGGGGAATAATATTTATTTTTGATGTTGACAAAGTGCTCCAAAGCACAAGTCATATGGCGTGATTTAACAGTGATTAAAACTTGGCTACAGACATAGAGAACTTGAGGAAACTGCCAAGAAGCTGAGACCAGAAAGAGTGAAGACCTAGATGTGTGTAATCACTTTGTGCTCTGTCACATACACACACCTCTCTGTCTATCTATCAGCCAGTGGAGTACCCGGAGAGAGGCTGCAGCACTTTAATTATTCAGCGTCAATCACCCTCTAAGCAGCACAGACGCGTGTGTGTGCCTGTGCCATGTGCAGCCTTGTCTGGAAACTCTCTGCAGAAGGGGTTATTCAAGTCCCACAATAAGTACAAGTGAGTCAGGAAACCTGAACTCTTCCACTGGTGGCATCTTACAGTGCAGCTTCTCTGATATGATCATGTTTCTCACCTTATAATGTAAAATATCTATTTTTTTCCCCACAACTCATATACGAAATCTCCTCTATGCAAAAATACGTTTTGCACTGCATACAGGGGAGGGAACGAGGGAATGACACGAGGAACCTGTTGCCATGAAAACTCATCAGTGAACACACAGAGCACCTGCAATGATTAGCTCAGGTTAGATCATCTGCATCTCATCAGAGGGATCCAAACACTAATTTTGTGCTGTCTGATCTTTTATATATCTGCCTCCCAATTTGCTATATGAAGAATTATCTTTCCAAGTTTCCTCCAGCGCTTTGGATGACTCTGGCAAAGAATTCCCTGTATTTTCAGTTTGTTATGTTGGAGCTTTATTTCTCCAGAGGGGAGATGTTCTTGGTGACAAGGTTAAAGGATTTAATTGAAAATTGCTGGTGAGCTTCACCCACAGCATGTCCCTTCTCCTGCAAAGAGCAAAGTCAAGCAGCCCTGCCTTATCCTTGTGTGCTTCTGCAAGGTCTGCTCTCAGCCTCTTGTCCAGAGACCAAACCATTTTCTTTTTATTACTGTTGAAGGCTGTGACTGTTTTTCAATTTTCTTTCATTTGTGGCAGGTATGAGCTCTATCTGTTTTTCTGTAATTGATTCCTGTTCTCATTTCTCTCCGCCTGCCTTTCGGACGAGCTTTGTGCTCTGCAGAGCTCTGTCAATGTCTGCAGTCGCTGGAGCTCTGCCTGTGCAGCAGCTGCCTCTGCCCAGCCGCCAGCGCCTGCCCGCAGCATCCTGGCCACTGCCCGTGCTTCCTCTGCTCCCCGAGACACACTGGTGCCGTCAACCACACCAGCCTGGCTGGCATTCCTTCATCCCATTTCGTGCCTTGCTCCTGTGCTGTGGGCAAAGAGCGCTTGGAGCAGACAGGAGTGCCTGCAAGTGTCTCTGGCACAGGATGAGTGTCTCCGTTTCCAGTCAGCTTACCTGTAGCAGGGAATTCCAGGCTCCCAGGGTGATCTTCCGCATCTCTTACTGCTCTAATAAGGTCACGCCCTGGTGCTCAGCAGGCACCAAAGGAAGTGATCACTGGCTTCTGCAAGCTTGGTTACCTTCCTAGGAGCTGAGCTTATCTTCATTTCAGGGTTGCTTCTGCTGTAGCCCTCTTGATTTTGATAAATTCCAGTTGTGCCTCCAGGAGTTACTGTTGGAGTCTGAAAGAGAAGAATTGTCTTGCACAGGACATCACCAACCCCTGGCATCAGTCCCACACTCTGACAGGTAGCTGCAGCATTCTCCTCAGATATTGCTCCTTAGTTGCTGCTAATACTTAACCTCTTCTCCCTCTCACATGTAATCTCATCACCCTGACAATTGAGCAGCTGCAAGAGGAGAGAGAATCTCCTCAATATTTACAGAAAGATTTTCTGCTTCTGCCCAACAGCAAAAGCCATTAAGAAAAGATTTTGGTTCTGTTAGTCTGGGCAAGGAATTTGTTTGTGAAACTAAAGTTTATGTTTTTTCCTGGCAATGCTCTCTTTTGGTAAATCTTCATGAAGCCAATATTATCATTCCTTTCCCAGTGGCTTCCCATGTTACCATGAGCACAGACTTAGAGCCATCCAGCTTTGAGTCACCTCTGGGTTTTCCTCCTTTTCAGCCTGGAGTTGAAAAGTTTTTCAGCTTCTCAGCCTCAGCATGGGGGTGACAGCTTTCAGTGCCTTTCTAAAGTCCTCTGAGACCTGGGGCTCCTCTTACGCTTGTAGCTCCTGGGCTGGAATATGTTATCAGTGGCGCTCCCAAATGGCTCCATGCTCCTTGGCTGATGGGACTCACAGGAAGCCTTTGCCAGAGGAGAGCCTGGAGGTGAGCAGGGGCCCCCAACCAGCCCCCGTGAGGTGGCCTTGGGTGCTGTGAGGCTCTGTCCCTGCAATGGGGGCAGGTGTGACTAAATCATGCCTCCATCACCCTTGCTGAAATGTCTTGAGGGATTTCTGTCACTCCAGAGCTGCTAGGCATCAACTAGTGCTGTGCCCAGGCACACCCTGAAGAGTGGAGCTTCATGGATCAGAGCCCTGTGGCTCGGGATGAGCCATGGATACCCTGAGCCTGCTTGAGGCAGTCATGTTTGGGAAAGCCCATTTGCAGTGGACAGTGGGGCAGGTAAGCCACGCTGTAATAAATCCTGGGACAGATCTGCTGGTGTGACTGACAGCCTGCAGAGACTGCTTGCCAGGGAGCAGCCTCGGGCTCACCAGGCTGGCTTCTTGCACTGGGTAATGAGATCCCATGAAGGTGAAATGGCTGCTAGAAACCCCAGGGAAGAGCCAGACTTAAATTCTTCACCTCACAACAGGTAAAATACCTTGGACAGCAGCTATGCTTGGTAAAGCTGTAATATGCAAGCTACCTTTTCATGCATGTGAGCAGAGCTTCCATATGCTGCTCTCCACCTCACATGGGCTGTGGTTTAAGGGCAAATGTGCTATGGTATGGGTGACTTAGAAAACATGAGCCTTGCTGGACCATGGGAGCCTGCATGTACCTGCAGGTTGTTGTTTTGGGTGAGAGGCAGGAGCTAAAAACCTTTCTGGATCTGGGCCTGCCTCCTTAGCCAGGAAGGATGTATTTCTCCTACCTGGCTAAGGCCTGGTATATGATTAAAGTGATAGGATATCACCTTTGATAATTCCAGTTACTAGCTGTGTTAAATGCATGGGAATGATGGACAGAATCACAAGCTCCTCCAGTTTGGTCCCTGCAGTGCTGTGAGTTGGAGGGGGGTGAAAGGGCCTGGCAAAGCACTTGCAGGTACAAACTTCAATGAATGGGGAATGATTTTTTTCCCTTTGTAATGGCACGTTCAACTGGTACCTGTTTTCTGTTAGGAGAGGGAGGGAAGTAGGCAAACTCATTTCTTTCTCTCCTCCTTGAAGTTTTCCAGGAGAAATGGTGCCAGGGCAGGTTGGTAGGTAGGACTGCCAACACACATAGGAGTTTTGTGATGCTGAACATAGTTGTTTCGATGCAACATCACAGTTGTTTTGTTTTCTCCCTCCCACTGGTTATTTTCAAACATGTACAAGAGTTTGAAAGTAGCTTTTTGGGGAGTTACTGCTATGAAAGGACCCAGAATCAGCGACCATGATGTTGGTATTCATTACCAGTTGCCAGTGCTCTTTAAATAACAGACACTGTGGCTACTTTGGGATATCCTCAATTAAAAGCAGTGGATTAATTAGAACATTTGAAACTCCATCATATCATGAATATGTTTGGGTTTTTTCAGAGAAACAGAATAGTTAAGGCAATTCAATTCTAATTTGGCTTTAAAAATGCTTCGCACATTTTTGTGTTCTGTTTGAATAAGAACAATAAATATGTATTTCCATGAAAATCCATTTTCTAACCCAGGGTATAAATGTCGAGTATGAAATCCCAGAGTGAGCAATATGGTTTCCCTTGGACAGAGTGTCTCAGTTTAAGTGTTGTATAACTCATACTCTGTTCCTGGTGTGGTGGCATAGAAACTGTTCCTTGTATATAGCTTTATATAACTGCTGTATATAACCTGCTATAGCTAAACTGCAGCAATTTAAAAAGCAATGACAATTTATTCCCAAGTGTGGTCCCTGATCAAAGTTGGAGTCCCCATTTTAGGTGTTAAATATTTATTCAAAGTGCAGATCACACATTTTTGGTACTGTGCAGGGAATTAATGATAAAGCACCATTTCAGCCTGAACACCAAAATGTCTTCTACTCCAGCATTTTCTTTTTTTTTTTTTTTTTTTTTTCAAGCGCAAAATAATTGAAAAAAAAATAAAANGAGCAAAGTAATTGAACATAAAATAGAATTAGAGCAGTCCTTTTGCCAGTAAAGCTTTAGCTAGCTCTCATTTCTACAGCATTAGTGTGCAGGCCCAGAAGCTGTGGGATGCTGGGTCTGTGCCTCCTCACCTTGCTGGGTCTCCTGGTGCCTCTCCTGTGGGTTTGTGTTGTTGGTTGTCAGAGCTGACAGTGCCGTGGGTCTGGTCACTGCTCGTGGTCATGACAGTGCTGTGCACCTGCTCCGACCAGCCAAGGAGAAATGTTCCTTCGTGTGCCAGACAGAAACTGGGCAAGAAGTGACCAGTACAGGGGGCTGCAAGCACAGTGGACAAGGTGAGCACACACCTTCTGTACCCAGTGTAGAAATAAGGAGGGTGAAGAGTGAGGGGTAGGCACCATCAATGGGAAACTTCAGCCAAACTGAGGGAGGAATCTGAAGGTGTTTCACTCTCCATTTGGTACAGGTAGAGCCTGGACAAGCAGGTAACTAAATTTAGATACCTGAAGTTAGCTGAGGTAAATCAATCTGAGTACAAGGACACACAGGACAGCTCTGAAAAGGTGGAAACAATAATGCAGGACTTGTAGCATTCCATCATTTGTAGCTCAGCATTCAGCTGGAGGAAGATTGCCCTTTACTGATTGACCCATGGCACTTTCCACAGTGCTGACCCAGTGTTCTGGCTCAGGTGAAGTTTTGCTTGTTGGCAAAATTGGGATTGGTGTCTACTGCTGCATGTAATGTGTCCAACAAAATTATTGGGCAGATGGAATTAATTTTCATAGTCCATAATTTTCTTTCTTCTATGAGCCTTATCGTTTGTAATTTCAGTAATACTGGTATGTATTGTTTGCTTCATGTACTGTGCAGTGTGTCTTGCCTGAAAAAACTCCTTGATTTACCTTTTTGTTCTTTCACCCATGACATTGAGGCAGGGAAAGAAAATGACCTGACTTTGGGGTCAATAAATGACTAGCTAGCTGTGTTGACAAATTAAAGAACTGGTAACTCTTGTTCCCCATGCTTGTGAACAAATCACAAAATAATTTAAAAGGGACCTCTGGAGATCATCCAGTCCTATCCCCTTCTTGAAGTGGTTCCAGTTAGGTTAGGTTGCTCAGTCCAGTTGAGTTTCAGACATCTCCAGGGATGGAGATTGCCCAGCCTCACTGTTCAAGGAATGGCAGCAGGAAAAAGCATACACAAAGAGAGGTGAAAAACACCTCACAACAAGACAGGGCAGTGTGCAGTGACCTCAGAGCTCTCCAGGATAACAGTCACCATAAATATTTTGCTTATCTAGCTCCTAGTGACAGAAACCACTCCATTTGGAGCATTTCCATATGCTATTGAACTAACAGGATGGCATGGCATTTTTAAGCTTTAGGCAGCCTTACTTAGAAGTGAATTTCAAATATTTAACCACCACATCATCTCTACTAAATAGAGGTCTCATGTTTGCACAACTAAGGGTGAAGGTCATGCTCTGTATCTGAGGAAATTAATGCCAACTCTGACTCTAAGGATCAAACCCTGAATGACTCTACAGGAATGATTTATCACCACAGGAGTGAAGCATCATCTCCTTTCTTATGTATCAGAGGTTATGACAGAAACACATTGACCTTCTCCAGGAGGAGAACTGGGACACATTGAGATTCTGATCACTGTCATGTTGTTGGAAATTGAGAGAAAATCCTTTGAAATGACATTGGAGCAGAGCAGCAATGAGCAGCCTGAGAATGAAGCCCATAATCTCTGTCCCTATGTTGTACATGTTCTTCCTGTAGCCTAGTTTAAGAACACAATCTTAATTTGTTTGAGAAAACCAAAAGTGGCCGCTGTAGTTAATTTATCTGGGGACACACTGGCGCTGATGAGCTGGAGGAGGATGTTATCTCTGTCCTTTTACAAGGAGACAGATAACACCACGACGTATGCAAGAGCCAAGGTGTGGCACGTAGGTTAAGAACAAGATAGCTCTTTTGAATCCTGCAAAGCACAGTGCAGGGCAGCTCTCTGAGGATTACTGAGGCATGGGGAGCAATGGGAAATGGAGCTGATGTGTACTTTTATCCCCTTCTTCCCACTGCATCTGCCTGGACAGTAATGACCACCTTGCACCTTCAGAGCAGAGCTGCAAGGAGCAGACCCTCTCCTGATTATCATAAATGGTCATCAGGGTGGCTGTAGTTCACTTAGCCATTTCATCCTATAGCTGACTTTATGCACAAGGATGACACAGGTTTCTTTCCCCACTTTTTGACACAGCAGCGCCCAAGTTTTTAGAGCATGACTGCAAAGGCGTAAATGTGGCCTGTTCTGGTGAGCCAGGCTGTCTGTGTAATGGCTCAAAGGGGATGGATGAGGAAGAGTTTGCTTGGTTTCTCCTACAGAAGCAGGGAAAAGGACTCCAGGGATATTCAGCTTGTGTCTTCTCAGCTTCTGTTTGCCCTGCTGGGATCTTTTTGTTTTGTGTTAGTGCTCTGCCCTGATATCTTTTGGGCATTAAAAGAGTAGAAGGGTGCAAGGCTATAAGCATATTGCACTAAAAAAATGCATTAGGCACTGGAGCTTAATACAGATCTTTACTGTGCTGGTAGGTAAACAGGAGTAATAAGGTGTTTATGAAAAATAGTGCCAAAGTCTATTTCAGAGGAGATATTGTCTGAAAAGCGTTCCCCAAGGTGAGAGGAGCCCTGCTCCAGTAAGCCAAGGGAAGGTCAGCAGGAATCTGAGCTGAGCACCACTTTTGGTTTTGCTGCAGACCTCCACACCCCAGGTTACCACCAACCCTTGTGGCCCCAGACAGGGTTTGAATGCTCTCTCCTCTGTGGTTAATAGCATCTGAGCTGGACTTCTCTGGTGGTACTTGTGGTGCTGTGCACCTGAGCCTGGTCTCTCATCAAAACATGAGGGCCAGTGGTAGGGTGAAGTAGGGGAAGGCTGCAATGTCAGTGTGGCACCTTGGGTTAAATAAGTGTCTGGGTAAAAATGTTCAAAGTGTCTCAGTGACCTGGGTAAACAGCTGTCTGCCACAAGTATCTCAAAAATCCCCTTTATAAATGGCAGTTGGTAACCTTAGATAAAGGGACATGTTTGAAAATTATGTCCTCCATGTTAAATGAGCAAGAAATCAATACCACAGGACCAGTCAGAGAGTGTGATGGAAGTAAAATGAAATAGAGAGTATTTGCCATTCCCTTTCTGGTCCCAGTCTACCTTCTGTTCCCTGTCTGGGCTAAGCTGTGTGTGCTTGAAGACTGAGGTTAATTTATTTGTTTGGTGAGGTTTATTTATTTCTTTTGCCTCGCTCAGAGGCACATGCACTTTGGCTGAGGTTTCCAGGTGCTAATGAAGTAAAGATTCTTCTTCAGCTTTTGTGGTGGTTTGAGCAGGAAGTGAGTTTTCAGGAAGTTACAGGGTACGTCTACGTGAACTTCCAGGGGTTAAATATCGGAAACTCCCTGGGAACCTCCCCTTTTCCATCCAGGCAGCTGAACAGGTAACAGGGCCGGTCCTGGTCCGCCGTGTGGCCCCCGGGCCTGGCGGCCCGGCCGGCCCTGCCGCCCCTGCTGCGGGGGGCCAGCCCGGGACCGGTCGTGCTCTTCCCACCTGCCCACATCGATTGCTGGCAAAGCAGAAAGACAGGCTGCAGCTCAACATCCAGCGAACTTTTCCAGCCTAACCCCCGAGCCAGCCAGTGTCAGGGGAGTCCAGGGGTCCCCGGGAGTCCCTGGGAGCAGCCCAGTTCGGGCTGGGCCCACCCTGTTGAGACCTAGAGGGTGGGCAGGTGGCATTTATAAGTATTTTTAATGATTCCTGACTGCGCGGACGCTCGGAGCTCCGACTTTCGGCTCTCCCCCCAGCTCGGCCTTGAAAAACTGACAATGATAAGCCGCAGCAGCCAGCTGAGGAAGAGAGCAGACCTGGGCAGATTTAACTCTTTCCTAGCAAGATGAAGCTTTCAAAACTCCAGCTTTTTTCCCTGAGAGAGAGAAAAGGACAGAATGATTTGAAACGTAGAACGACAGCATGATGCAAAGTCAGTGAAAGAACTGATGTGATTTTTTGGAAGAAGGGATTTGAGGCAGTGGACATTTCTGGACTTCTCTAGATGTAAACCATGGAGAAAATGGACCTGTTTTGTAAAAGCTGTTTGGGGGAATGCTGGTTCTAGTCAAGGATGGTGGACTGTTGTACTTGAGATTTCATTGAGAATGTTGTAATAGTGAGTCCCCCGCTCCTGGGATAAAAGGAGGTCTCTTGGATGGAGACGATTTCAGAGATAGAAGAAGAGAATCTTTGTTGTAAACTAGAGGAGGCATTCTTAAACGTTACCCCAAATGTGCTGAGGGGCCCATGGGTAGTCGTGGGAAAGGCTGCTGATGGGTGGGATGGCACAATCTGCAAGATTCCGGGCGGTTGCAGATTTGTGACACTGGGAGCCACCAGACCCTTTTTTTTTGGTGGCAAATGTCTCCATGGGACACTGGAGAGACTGCGCTCCCAAAGTGATGAAAGATTATGTTTAAATGGTGAAACTGACTGAAAGTCATAGTTTGTCTCTCTGTGTTGGTTGTGGGAAAGTGAACAGTTGCTGGGAGAAGAAGAGGGGTTTTGAAGTTTCAATTTTTCTTTTTTTCCTTTCATTCTTTTAGTGTGTGTGTTAATAAAACTTATCTGTTCAAACTTAAGTTGGGCCTGTTTTGCCTTTTCTCTCCTAATTCCATCTCACAGCAGTAAAGACACTCAATTTGGCAAACGAGATTTGGCGAACGTGAAACCACAACATAAAATTGGTGTTTCCGCCCGGTTGCGAATCAAACCAGAACAGTTACCAACTCTAATTTTGGTACATAAGCATCAGAAGAGATGGCAGTAGTTACATTTATTCTCTGGTTTACATGGAGAGAAAACCCGTTGCCTGTTCATTGAACTGGATTTACTACATCCCAAAGACTGTGCATGTGGAAGAAATGACAATTCTTTGACAAAAGGCCCTGAAGTTAAATTCCCCACTTTGCACCCTCTGCTCCACATAAAATGCCGTTAGCCTGCCAGGAAGCATAAACCAGCAAACTGCATAACTCCACAGTTAATTATAGCTAATGACCAGAGAAATGGGTAACCCTTGGTAGCATGAAATCAGCCAGTGGCTTCCTTGCTTATTTTACTGCTGATGTAAAAAGAAAAAGTAGGAAAAATGTCCTCTGACCTGTGGTCCAAGTATTTGCTCTCAGTCCATTGGAAAGCATATTGTGTCATATCAAAAGAGCAGTGGGTTGTGACTGGATGTGACACACTCTGGGTTTCAATAGAAAATAGTCCTGCAAGG
Source organism: Oxylabes madagascariensis (assembly GCA_013400675.1). Lineage (NCBI taxonomy): Eukaryota > Metazoa > Chordata > Aves > Passeriformes > Timaliidae > Oxylabes > Oxylabes madagascariensis. The sequence goes on from VYZR01059683.1 coordinate 20,766, forward strand.
CTCCCTTTATTCTTGTTAGCTATCAGAAGAAAAGAAATTTTCACAAAATTTCTGTTTTCTCCTTCTCAATTATTTTAAAACTCCTCAACACTAGACCAAGTCTGGAGCACACGGGAAAGGGAATTGCCCCAGAAGATACCTTCCTTATGATCAGAAATTCCAGCAGAGGAGGGTGGCAAATTCTCCATGTGCAAAAAAATATGTTGAAGAGTAGAGCTGCAGAAATATGTAAAGTCTATTGTACTGCAATGTCTCCTTATCTATTAATGCACCTCAAATGTAGCCTGTCAGCTTGCTTTAGCTCTGCAGTGAATCTTTTTTGTCATTCTGAAATCTGTAAATAATGAAGGCCATCTATTAGGAAAGTATCAAAGGTCTTTTTTAACCCACTTCATAAAGGAGTCCTGCAGACTATGATTTGGAAAGGGTCTGGGCTGCTGTAACTTGTTTGAGCCCTAATGTGATAAAATTAGGAGTTATGAGATGTGAATCTTAAGTTCAATCTCAATGTTGGCACAAATCAGACAATGAAAGTATCTGTCTGATTAGGCAATTAAACAAGGAGAGACCGACTCAAAATATCCTTTCCATTTCAGTAACTCCTGTGAGATTAGCGGCCCTTTGAAAACCAGGTCAAACTCTCTTTTTCTTTAATACATCTGCATTTAATTGAAATGCTATGAAAGAGGATAAAGGCATTTGAAACCTGAGGAGCCTTGGGTGAGTTCCAGTGTCACACCAAGACTTTAAAATGGTTGAGGAATTAGGAGCAACAGACTAGTCCCCTGAGCAATTGGTTTTTATACCTCATCTTTCTGCTTTCCAGGTCCCGCTGTGTTTTTCCTGTCTGGTGGAATGTGTTATGTGGGTTGGCAAATCCTCTGGATAAGTCAGAAGTGCTGCTCAGACAGAGCAGTGAAGTGAAGCTCAGGGTCTTATGCTGAAGTGCTGGGCAGGGGATGCAAGATAAACTCAACTCTGATTTCTCCTACTCCACCCTTTTAGTGCAATCAGATGTGCTGCTGTGATTGCCTTCATCAGATCCCTCAGTCTTCACGGGAGGATACAGGCAAGCCTTCTCCTGCCTCCCACAGGCATTCCTGCAGGGACCATGCTCTCTGCTCCACTGTCCCCTGTGGCTCCGGTGCTGCAGGGAAACTGCCTGGTTTGTGAAGTGGGAATGCCAAGGGGGATGGTCCCCAGCTCTCTGTTAGCAATGATGCTCCAAGTGCGCGGGTGGCAGGACAAGCCTGGCTGCCCCTCAGGAAGGGTGACATGCTGGTAGCAGGCAAAGTAAACCCAGAAAAGGCTTTGCAAAGGAGATCCCCAGGTTGCTTACAAATGTGTCTCTCCTTATTCCTCTATGTTACAGTGAATTATTTGTCCTGGTTTAGATATGGAATAAATTGCTCTTGTTCTCCCGCCTCATACCTTGTGTCCTGGACATCTTGTTCTAATGGCTTTAGGCCGCCTATAGTTTCTGGCAGGCTGAACAAATAAAATGGGTAAAAAATGCCATAAAAATACCAAACAAATTTTTCAACTAGCTCCATTATGTTGTTTGTACTTGGCTGAGTTATATTACTGTGTTGGGTTATATTATTGTGCAAGTATATTGTGCTCTTTGGACGAGGTTGAGTCAGCGCTGCTCCATGGCAGAGCTTTGTGCAGGATTGACAGAGGCTGCTGTGCCAGGGCAGGGTCAATTCTACGGTCCAATTTGAGTCCCACTTTACTGAATTTCCTGGTAATGCAGCCAGCGTATCCCAGGAAGATCTAGAGAACATCTGCAGCTCTTGAACGAGGTCTACAGTGGGCTCAGCTGTAGACACTCAGCTGCAGCTGAATTGAATAGAGGAGATCAGGCAGGATGAAGAGAAAATAGAGATCCCCTCTGAATGCAAGTGAATAAACACATGATGGAAACTCTCAGAAATGGAGGTCCTTAGTGGACAGACAGCAAAATAAACTTAAAGCAGCTGGGAGATTCACAGTCAATGGAAGAGTGCCTTTTGTCCCAGTTAGATCCTAAATGAGCAAATGTTGGAATGATGCTATGTAAAATGAATTTGAAATCTGTCTAATGAGTTTTGTGCCCAGTGAAGTTCTCTCTTTAATCCACAAGCCTCCCATAGGAGACTATCTGCTGAATTTTTCCCCTTCAGACCCTTAGGAATTCCCACAAGGTACATAATGTATTCATATTGTATTTTTGTATTGAATATTGATCAAAGCTTTGTTTCTATAAATGGAAATGTTCATGATTTTGGTATAAACCTAGCATTTCAGTGAGAGTAGTTTTTTGTACTGCCTTAAAAATAACCAGTTGGCATGTTTTCAATGTGCTTGATTATTGCAGAATGTCCAAGGATAGAAAGAAAGAGGATGCTAGAGTAATCTACAGACAATAATAATTAAGGATTTGTTACCACAAATTGAATGAATAAATTTGAATGAATACCTCCACAAACTCAGCTTAAATTTATTAGTCAAACTGGTATTTTCACTACTGTTTTGATCCAGATACTGTAATACTTACCCTGTAGAGTGTCTTTGTAAAGTTATCTGGAATTTTATCAAAGTTAGGACATGTGAGTTTACTGTCTGTTATTTATTTCTAAAGAAACAAAAATGTGCTAGTCCCTTCAGAGTGCAAACAAGCAAACAATAGCTATTCCCTGTCCTAGAGACTTTATACTCTAATCTAGACATGTGAAGCATTAAACATTGTGGGAAAAAGACAAAAAAAGACAAGTTTTATAATGAGAAGTAGGTAAGGCTCTGTGATTCTGTTACGCATATACACTTTTATAGGCTTAAGATCTTGGGGTGACGCAGAAGGTAGTGAGTTTTAAGAAGACCTGTGACTAAGGAGAGATTATTAAGAATTTTCCTCTTTTGATCCTTCCAATGTCACTTCCTGGTATTGTGACTGGAATGCTGATCTGTTTGTAGAAGAGGCCTTGATTGAAGAATCGATGCCACCCTGTGTAGAAGCTAAAGCCCAAGGGGATGAATCAGAAAGTGTAGGCTGATGCTCTGAGGTGTGGTGTGTGTGATCCTTAGGGCAGGAATCACTGTCCAAAAAAGGACTTGTGGGCCATGATGTGCAGTGTTTTGTGCTTTTACTCCCTATGTCTTGGCAGCTCATTCCAGAGCCCCAGGTCAGAGTCCTGTGTCAAGGCACAGGGGAAGATTGAAGCATGGATGGGCAGGAGCAGGAGGCAGCACGCTGAACAGGCAGTAGCCTTGCCACTGTCCCTTCAGATGGGTATGTGTTTTAAATTGTTGCCTTCTCTGGGGCTTCGATCTTTTCTCAGAGCTAAGGGAAGCACATTTATCAGTCTGGATTTACAGTTGATAGCTTTTCCTGAAGGCTACTACTGCAAAAATAAAAGGAGAAGAGATTAATTTTTTACTTTATTTTACAACCCAGTAGGTGGGATGAGAAAGATGCTCTTTCTGTTCTGCAAAGGACCAAGGCCAAACTTATCCTTGCCGGATGAAATTCAGCCCTTGTTTATCTTCATCATCAATGAGGAATTTTTGTCCTGCACATGAAAAACTCATGGGATAAGAGAGCACACAAGTGAATGCCAGTGACACTCCTGTTTTCACTTGAAAGATTTGGGTTCCTGTCTTGGCTGAATGAATGGTTTATACATTAATGCAATGTCTGCTTGACATGAACCACCCTGAGTATGCCCCTCTCAGCAAGCCTGGCAGCTGGGCCCTTGTAGATAAGGCTTTTCCACTGGGAGATAGGGAATAGATCTGAATTAGGCTTAATTAAATTTTACTTCCCCTGGTTTGGAATAGTTTCAGAGACAGAAAAAGGATAGTGATGTTTTCTGTTTAAAATACCCTAATGCAACAAAATATTATGGGGGAGATTTCCTGTTTCTGTATTATGGCACTTACCTAGTATATCATTAAGGCACATGCATTTATGCAGGGCAGCAAGGACAGGGAGGGCAGCCCACCAGAATGTGGCAATTTATGTGCTATAGCAGCCATTGAACAGGCAGCTGGCATCTATTTAAATAATTTTATTTTTTCTGGTGTAGCATCCTTTTTCATTTCTCTTCTACCATAGATAGATTCATCATGGAAGGTTCAATTGCAATATATTTTGCTTTACAACCACCTAAATAGAGGGCTACTTCCTTCCATGAAGTTTTAGGTATAACAGTTTCAACATTTTTATTTTTGTTTACTCACCCTTAAAATAATGTGTCTTTTAAATCCTTTGAAACCATCTCTTTAGTTAGTTTGTTTTTTTTTTTAATGTTTCTGCTTAGAAGAATTGTACAATGCATCAAGCACAGTTAAAGTATTCAAGTTTAATATTTCCTGATTTCTTTAAAAAACAAGTTGAGAACTCAGTCAATTGTTTTTTCCTTTATTTTGACAGCATTGTTTATGTTGATTAGCACTATACACTGTACTCCATGAGTATTGCCACCGTAATTAATTTGAAAAGGATCACGTGTGTGGCTAAGTTAACAAAATTACACTCTTTGACCCCACTGAGGATTGGGAACCTGCTTTGTCACCCAGCAGCCCCGTGACCAGAGGAGCAGCAGCAAGGAAGTGACCAAACATGGTACCAAGCCAAATGTTCTGAGGAGGATATGCAAGCCCTCCGTTTTTAATGCTTTGGTGTGGAAGCGGTCCTCTACCCCTCTACCCTAGCAAAGACATTTGTCTGTTTTCTGCCTACCAGTTCAGCAACTCTGGATGTCCCTGGCCCCACAAGCTGCAAACCAGCTCTTGCTGTGGCCATCACTCTTCCATGTGGCTGCTACTCCCCAGCTTCATCCACTGCAGGCAGTGGTACCTCTCGGCTCTGTGCCAAGCTGGAGCTAATTTCAAAGCTTATTTTTTTGCTGAGCTGCACCTTTCCTAGTCTGGAAAATCGTTAGGAGATTCCCAGTGCTCATCTCTCCTTGTGGCTCAGTGCATGCATTTACTTCCTACAGATTTCCCCTTCTATTTTAAGATGGAGGAAGTCCAGTCGCAGCAGTGGGCTTGTGCCAGTTTGAAGCAAACAAGGCATTTTTGTTCCTAAACCCCTATAAACACACTTCTGTCCGTTTGACTGTCTCTGATGTCTTCCTCTGCTCTGTCACTTCAATCTGTGTGACATCGCGACACGATTGTTCAGCAAAGTACCTTCTCTGTTTATAATATCTTGTGTATTATTTGAGGGCTATTACATGAGTCAAAACAGTTGTGTGTGAGGCATTTGCTAGGCCTTGATTCTACCTTATAGAAATAATGGACTGTGATCCTAAATAAGCAGAAATAGTTCCCCCCAGTTTTGATTACAAATCTCTTTTACTTACTGATGACTGATAACTTAACTTTGCTGTCACTTTGCGAAGTCTTACTTTTACATTTTATTCACTGTTCACTATTACCCTATTTCCCTTCAGAGTAAAAAGACACCTGAACTCTCCTTTGCCCCTCTCCTTTGACTGTAGGAAGGTGTTCCTAGAGAAGTAGGGGCCCAAACTGAATCCTTTCTTCTTCCATCTGGCAGTGCTAGTATTGCTGCTGGTGATGGTCCATGGTCAAGGGGCAGGGTATTGGGTTTGTATTCCTAAACCCTGGATTTCATATGCATTTTTCCCACTGCAGACTGCTTGGATTTTGGGCTAAAACCATTTTTTCACCTGTTCTCCATTCATCCTGGAGACTCTTCCACCTCCCCAGCCCCAGAGCAGCTGTCAGTGTTGTCTTGTGAATGTTGAAACCACAATTTGCTCTAACCTATGTAATCAGGTCTCTGGGTTATTTTCTGAACCTGGTCCCTGCTGCTCTTAAGCCCTTGCTTGTCCCTGGCAGCAGTGCTTTCCCCACTCCTCTTTGCCTTGATCTGAAATCGATGGTGCACTGTACAGTTGACCTTGACATACTGTTCTTAAATTTTAGAAAGGCTGCAAAGGTCCCAGCTCCTGTGTTTTGAGGGTGCAGCAAATGCCTAAACTAGTATCTTTTACTGGCACAGACACTGAGGAAAAATATTTTCTGCTTGTCTGTATTTATTGTCTCAAATGCAAGGAGAGAGTACTGCAGGCCTTCACTATATTGCCAGCTATAGGAGTTTTGCAGTAAGCTCCTCAATTTTCTCATAAACTACCCCTCATATGTCTTCCTCATCACCAGTTTTTTAAAGGGATCATTAAGTTTCTCCCAGACAGACTTTTCTGATGTTGCAGGATGGGACCCTTCTGCTTTATTGCACTGCTTCATGATGTATGGGCAGAAATACTGCTTGCCAAATAGGAGGTGAAGTGAAGCGCTGGCTCTGCCGTGCTGTCATATGTTGTGAAACACACTGAACACTCCTTAACACTGTTTTAATGCAGGAAAAAAAAAACCCCAAATATATTTTGAGTGGTTTGAAAATATTCCAAACAGAGAGAAAAATCAGAGGTGTGCTGAAGCCCATCAAATGCCAAGCATTCCAGGTCCTGGGACTGTCCCTACAGGGGGCCAAGCAGCTGCTTCCACCCCCTGAACCCTGTGGTTCCTGGGCACAATGGTGGGCATTGCTCATTAGCCAATGCGTATTTCACCTGAAGGGGAAAAATCCAGGAAGAAAGCACATTGTGATTTTGAAGATCAGAGCTAATATTGGAGAGGTTTGTACATTTTGTCTCCAGGGCCTCCGATCGGGGTCCTTGTTGGAGTTATGTGTGAGATGCATTGAGGTGTTCTGATATTCAGGTGGAATTATTTTGACAAGTCTAGAAATATGTCAGTGAGGAAAGTTAATGAAACAAAATCTCCCTCAATGAAATTAAGGAACTTATTAACTCAGCATCTTTGGGAAAATGCTTTCAATCTAGATGGACACCTGACAAGAGCCCTATCGAACTTTCATAGATACAATTAATTCCTTCCATTTAGAAACACTCAATTAGAAGCTTCCAATTAGGTTTCATCATTAAAGCTATGCACCCTCACCGTACATCATTAAAGTGCTATTCACCCTCCAGACCACTGCTACTGACACTAAAGATCTGAGAAGGAATGATTAAACAGCTTGATCTGAAATTAAAGTAGCTTACCTAAGGCAAGCCCAATGCCAATGTGAACATTGTTCTTTTTTCTTTTCTTTTCTTTCCAAAGTAGAACCTTTGCCCAGTGGCACGTGGAAGTGCTTTGCACTGCAAACAGGCACAGCCTGTGGTGAGCCCATCCACAGGCCAGGGCTGCTGAGCTGTTTGGGAGCCCCATTAATGACTGGCTGGTGGGAAGCCTGTTCCAGACCTGGTCTGAGCTTCCTTGCACAGTGCCACATCGTGTAGCACAGTGTCACCCTTCCAGTCTTGCCAGCACTGTCCTTGCCAAGCTTCCCATCTTTACAAAAATGCTTGAAGCCTCAGACACTTCCTATGATCCCGCTTTTAAAAATACACAAGTGACTCCTCTGATTTAATACCACCCCTTTGGGCAGAGTTTTTCCTCACTGTTGGCCTGAGCTTCACCTGGTACATATTTGGTTTTTAATGGATTCCTTCACTTTTCCTTGCATAGAAGGTGGGTAGAAACAAAGACCTCAGTGGAAGACTAGCTGAAAGGTGTATTTTATAGAGGTTGGTGGAAGTAGTCTTTTCTTTTCTAAAGCAGAGAAAGTGTGTGCTTATGGAACTGAAAATGCACTATTAACAAATGGCTTAAATGCTTATTATTAAACAGCTGCAGTGAAATGAGGGGAGGGGGAAGGGAATAAGAGTCCAGGCAAGTGGTGACTTGAGCAAGAGACCCCCTCGGGATGTATTCTGCTGTTTCACATCTAGGAGGCACTGAGCATGTTTAAATCACTGCTTATCCACCTGAGCAGGTCTTGTCAAACCTGCTGGTTTCAGCTGGGGGTAGAGTTAGTTTCCTTCACAGGGGCTGGTGTGAGACCGTGTTTTGGATTTGTGCTGAACAGAGTGCTGATAATACAGAGATGTTTTTGTTATTGCTGAGCCGGGCTTACACAGAGTTGAGGCCTTTTCTGTTTTTGTACTGCCATGCTGGGGAGGGGGCTGGGGGTGCATGGGAAATTGGGAGGGGACACAGCCAGGACAGGTGACCCCAACTGACCAAAGGGACATTCCAGACCATCTGACATCATGCTCTGTGTATAAAGTGGGAGGAAGAAGGAGAAAGGGGGGAACATTTGGAGTGATGATGTTTTTCTTCTCAGGTAACCATTGCATGTGATGGGTCCCTGCTCTCCTGAGGATGGCTGGACACCTGCCTGCCCACAGGGAATGGTGAATTAATCCCTTGTTTTGTTTTACTTGCATGCATGGCTTCTGCTTTCCCTTTTAAACTGTCTTTATTTCAACCCATGAGTTTTCTTGCTTTTACTTTCCTGATCTTCTCCCTGATCCTGCTGGTGGGGGAACAGGTGAATGGCTGCATGGGGCTTGGTTCCTGGCTGGGGTTATGCCCTGACATCAACTTACAAAGAAAGATTGGGGGTCACAGCAAGCTTCTGGTGCAGCCAGGGTTTGACACATGAATGTACCTGAGCTGACTTGTGAAGTCTGGATTGTTTGCCTGCCTCTGTGGGGTCCATCCTGGTGCCAGCAGGATGACTTTGCCAAATGTACTTGGAGGCAGCTCCACGCTTGATATGTGGTATCATTAGTGGCTCAGAAATTGATGGAAGCTCTTTATTTAATGCCAATGTTAAAATTTGGTACTCTGAATGTCAAAACTTACACTGAAACTTTGAAAAAGTTGCTGAATGTGCCTCCTAGTAGATATCTCAGGGTAACAGATCAAGTGGTTTTAATTAATTGTACTTCCATACACCTAGAGATAGCATACTCCATTCTGAATTAATGACCTATGAAATCCTGAGTTTAAATACAGAGGTCACTTGCAATTTACTGGAGGGCAGAAAAGCATCAACTCTCCCTTAATGATTCTACTGGTTTTTTATTTTCCTTGACCTCAAACAACCAGAAGGATTTTTCTCTAAAAAACCTTTTGCTTCCAGTGATGAGACTCTGTATGTTGAGTTTTAGCTGTGATTGAATTTATACTACAGCCAAGTTATAAACCCTCGAAAATAGGATTTATAATGGAAATTCCAAGTGCAATCTTAACTGTAACATCCAGCTTTATACTCAATAGTACTATTAACATTCTTCAAACCCAATGTTCAGGATGAGTCATACTGATCTAATTCTTTACATAACCCTTTTCTTTTCTGCAGCACAGGCCTACTCTTGTAATTTCTAGTCATATGCCAATGGATACGTTTCTTTAATTTGGAGGCACACAGGACACAGCTGATATCCAGTGCAATGGAAATAGATACTCTTTCCAGCAGGGGCATGCCTTCTACTCGTGTTTATTCAGTTAAAGGACAAGTTTTGAACAACTTTCCCTACTCTGAATCATTAATATGTTTGTTACTTGTATAATGTCTATGTAACCTTCTTGTTCTGGTTTTCTAGTGCTTAGACAATCACGCTACAGTTAAAATTACAATAATAAACAAAACGTTTCAGGAAGCTGTGAAAGTGAAGATAGGAGAGTTGTAACTCCTTCTGCTTCCTACCAGTTCTTTGTAAAAAAGAGATGAAGAATATTTGGCATGATGTCCTGCCTCAGTGATGAATATGACATGCACTGTCCTCCGTGATGCTGTGCTGCTATAAATGCATAAGGTGATCCTAAAAAGGGAAGGTGAATATCAGGGATGAGAACAATGGTGATGAAGTCACTTTGCTTGTCCTGGTCCCTGCAGCAGAAGATTTGGATGACTTTGCTGGCCAGAATGTAAAAATTCTGGTTTGTGAGTATTTTGGAAGTTTGGAATTTCACGAGTAAATAAAACTTAGACTTTGTGTAAAAACCCATAAACTAAGCATCTAAAACAACTAGCAGTTTGGGAGGAGAAAGGCCAAACTAACACTGTGTCTGAGAGTGGAATTGGTGGATGGAAGAGGGGCTCGAGTCCCACAATTCCCTCATGGTAGGCTGTTGCCTTCCCCTTGCCTCTGCTGCCTTGTGCTGGGGAGAGAATGAAATATTTAGCTGCTTATATGAACTAGAGCTAATTACTCAGGTGGGATTAAGAGGCTGCCTGAGGCTGTTGGCTCTGCTCTCCTTGTCCCATTCATCAGCAAGGATGAAGGGAAAGAGAAGGTGCCAACCATGGGCCAAGCTGTCAGGAGCAGAGCACAAACCACAGGGCAGCTGGACATCCCTCCCCACAGAAACACTGATTTTTGGGAACTTGAATGAGTGTCTAGAGAAAATCTGGCAGTATGGGCCTTCAGTTCAGTCCTGCTATAGCATAGGTCCATTCCTTTTTACTGCACTAGTCCTTTCCTTAGATAGCAGAAGTTTCCTTGCTGCCCATGCTGCCTTATCCTGCCATTAAGCTGTTCATACGGGTGAAGCATTCTGCTAATTACATCTGCTGGTGATGAGCTTCTCCTCGCACCCATGGTTCAGCAGGACCTGTGCCTGAATGTGAATACAAATCCAAATGCAGGTGACACTTGGGGCATGCCAAGAGCTGACAGCAAGCTGCTTCGGCATGGAAGCAGCACCTGTCCTCAGCAGGGATGGACTGCTCCTTAAAGCCTTAATTCCCACAAACTGTTTCTGACAGATCAGTAAAACTAAACAGGTAAAGCAAGCCTCTCATGAGCAGGTTTGTGTTTTCTTTAATGGGACACTCTGCTGAAAACTTTTAGGGGTCTGAAAATCAGGGAAGGTTGACAGCCACAGGATCACTTCTGTAAATAGCTAGAGAATAGTCAGGGAAAAAAATGTCCCTATTCTCTCCACCTCTTCAAAACTGAGACATAACTTATGTTTCAAGTCCTTGTGGAATTGAGCTTCTTTTAACATAATCAATTGGGAAATTTTAATTTCTTTCTTTAATAGGTCATATTATCATGATTTAAATTGCTGTTCTCCCACAGTTTAAATATATTTCCAGATTTATCTCTGTGATCTTTTCATCAACTTTTTCAAATCTGAAGTGTCAAGCCCTCTGAGAAAAAGAGGGTCACTAGCACTAATACTTGATTGATGCAGTAAGATTGCCACTTGAATTTCTATTATATTTTGGTTTTACAGGGTCTTGAGGACACATTATTACCTGGTTGCTAGTTAGTTAAAGCTGTGTGTCTGGGTGTATAAACTGTTGCTTTTGAAGTTATAAGCATAAGAAAAGCTTTACCTTCTACTTTTAAAAATAATCTTTCAGACTGTTGAAATGATTTGTGATGTTAGATTTGGCAGAGAAGAAGTCACCACTGAGAAAAAGTACTTTTACATATTTTTGGAATATCTTTGAAAAGCATATGATTAATAAAGATTTGAAAGTCATATTTTAAGTGTCTTGGGTATTTTAAGAAAGGCTTAACCCATTCCAAACAAGCTTTCTCCTCTGGGGGACAAGATTGCTGCAGCCATCCTACCTACCTTGATATTTGCTTCTTCACACATCTATGAAAAATTTTTAACCTCTTGGTTTCTCTTAGGCAAACTCAGAAGAGGGAGAGGCAGCTCATGGGCCCCTGAGGAACTCCGCAGAGATGGAGGATTCCTTAGCCAGAGAACCTCAGGTGAGGCGCAGGCCAGGGGCAGCTGCCAGGGTCCCATGGACTGGTGGGTCCCTGCTGTGGCACATGGAGTCTGTGTAGGACAAAAGATGTGGCTGCTGTGCTTCGGGAAAAGGCCTTGTGGACCAAAGCAAAGCACGTTGGATTGGGATTGGTGTAATGCAGGAGAATCAGAGCTCTCTGTTGTAGGTGATGTCAAATCAGCCTCTGGCAGGGACCACAAACTCCTGTCTAAGCCACATCTGTAGGAGTCTCCTGACTGAACTTGACCAATGAAGAATAAAACAAACCAGCCTCTAGGAGCCCTTGCCTGGCTGGATGTAGGTTTTGATTTGAAATGGTTTTTTGGTTGTGATGAGACTACAAAATGCTTTTTTCCTAGAAGGAGGAAAACATGTACATATTTTCACAATCAGTTTTGGAGGATTAAAAGAAAGGGCTTGAAAATGAAAATTGCATAAAGCTATGTCTTCAACAGAAGAGCAAACAGAAGACTTCAGTGTACAGAGGGACCACACACCCCACCTTTCCCCTCTCCCTGTGAGTGCTTGCTGAGATGGGCCAAGTGTGGGTGTATTTGCTGCACTTCTTATCCCTAAGGGATTTGTTTTGGCTTACCACTCCAGTTCAGGCAGAAGCTGTCATCTATTTGGGAGGAAAAAGGTCTTTGCTCTCTTTGCAGCAGACTCTGTACGACTGGAGATGGAGCTTAGACAGGAGCAGGCATGCTTTACTGTAAGTGTTTGTTGTTTGACAGATGTCCAAGTGATTTGGAGATCGTACTAGGTTTTTGCAGAATCACACTCTGGACGAACTAGTGTTTTGGCCTTTTTTGGGAGAAACCATCTTTCTGAGTCAGGTTTCATGCTAACAACCTGCCCTCTTGGCATTAGTCCCCTGGAGCCTGACACAGTGTTGGGGGTCACTTTGCAGGGGTGCAGAGGAGAAGCAGTGGAGATTTATTCTCCTTCTGCCAGTGGCTCTGTGCCCTCTTTCCTGGCTCCTCTTTGCCTGTGACTGTCACAGTGGTGGCACCAGTTACTGCTGCTTATACTCTCTCATATATCCTCCTTCAAGATCCCTGATAATAGGTACTTAAACTTAATTACTGTGGATTTTATAGCACTCTGGGACAAGATAAAGGAGAATGAAAACTAGTGAGGCAAGTGGCCCTTCCTCTGCTGTTCAGGGAAGACTTTAAGGTATTTTTTAACAGGTAATTTATGAAAACTGATCAGATTATGTAGCTGTTTCTTGCTATCTCAACATCATCCTCATGAGAACACTAGCAATAGGGCTTGGCAGTAAATTTCTGGAGATCTCTTAATAGTATTACTCTTTCTGCACCTGGGAGAAAGTTTTCTGACATTAATAAATTTATATTTGTCCTGATGAACATTATTAATTTCAGACTGTTTCTTCAGTTTATCAAAATTGTAACATATTGTCACACTTTTCTGCTAAACATCTCCGGTTACTTGCAGCTTTTCTATCACCACTTCTCTGTGGTTTCCAGCTGAAAGGCACCTGATTACTATACTTTGCTTACTGTATTGAAAATTTTATCATGTAAGATTTATAACTTAAATTTGTATTATTGAGAGAAGAAAAAGGGAAGAAAAAAGAAATCACACATCCAAACAGCAAATTTCTGGCAGTTTGCCTGGAGGAAGAGGGAAGGCACAGAAGTGTCCAGCTGCAGCCGCTGTGGCCTGAATGAGGACTCTGCATCCCATTCAGAGATGAAATAGAAACTTCCACTCACCTTATCATTGAATGAATCTAGATCCTTTGGTAAGGAACCTTTCTCAATACAGGAGGTGTCAAAGAGAAGGAAAAGAAATCTCTGCTGTTCTATGATCTTAGAACTCTTATTTAAGATATTTCTGGTGTGTTCTCTAGAAAATGTTAATAAATGATAAGAAGAAAATTTGATTAATTTATTTGTGATTACCAGCCTCATCAAATAACTTGCTCTGCACTTGTCTCTGAATAACACTTGGTCATTTAGAAATTCAACTTATTGTTTTATTTATTTTAATGGGAAGAACCACTAATAATTAAAAAAAATATGTTCCATCTCTGACAGAAGTCTTTTAGTGGGAGTTCAAGTAAATTATTCAAAAATCAAATGATGATTTTATTCCAGTGGGAAGGTGAGAGATTGCATTATTCATTATTAATTCCATAATGCCATAATACTGCACAGCACTTTATGCAAAAAAAAAAAAAATGAAACCATCAGTTGCAAAGAACAAGTGCCTCTGGAAGCAACACGTACATGGAGATGAGCAGAAAGGGGTTGTGATGAGCCTCAGACTTCTTCCTTTTCTTTTTCTTTCTCCCACTTTCTTTCTCTGTTCCTCCCTGATTTCAAGTCCACACCATTTTGGAATGGACAGTTTAGATTAATAACTGTTCTAGAAGGAAAGGCTTTGGAAGACAATGGAGAGATGCAGACGTAAGAGTGAAGCTGAGCCTCAGGACATGCAAGTAGCTGTAGAGAGTACGACTAGAGGCACCTGCTCAGGAGGGAAGGAAACACAAATTGAACAGGAAGAAAAAGCATGAGGACTGGAGATGTAGGTCATGACCAATATTTTTGCTGTCTTTGATGCATAAGTAGGATCTGTGGGGGACACAGAGTGAAACAGGAGAGGGGAGCCGAGGCTCTTACAACCTCTAACAAGCAAGGTGCATGTTACCACCTCACAGACAAGAATAATCCCAGACCCTTTCCCACATTCATGCCCTTATTTGTGGACCTGTACTCTGTATCAGTCGAGTAGCATGTTTCTGTGAAGGGAAGGCTGATCCCCACTGGGATACCTACAACTTCCTCCTTGAGGAGCAGAGTGGAATAGTGGTCCGAGCCCTTCTTCATCCAGGGAAGCTCTGGCAGTGAGGAGAAGGGTGGTAGTAACCAGACTGTGACAGCAAATATTGTTTCAACATAAAAGTGAAATGATTTTTCTGTTCCTACTCTGGTTCCAAGTAGGATAACTTAATAGTCTTTCTGTATCAACCCATCTTCCTGGATTTATTTGTTTTGCGACCTTCGGGACAAATACAA
>VYZR01059707.1:0-14364 GCA_013400675.1 Oxylabes madagascariensis
GTATGCATCCCATCAGGACCCATCCATGTGGATGCCAAATTTATGTAGATGTTCTTTAACCAAATTCTTCCTGGCCAAGGGAAAGTCTTCCTTCCAATATTTCTCTTTCCCCAGTCTCCTGGGTCAGAGATTGCTGAGGGCTGGTCTTATCAGTGAAGGCTGATGTGAAGAAAAGTGTTTGGGAACTTTGTCTTCTCCGTGTCCTCTCTTACCAGGGTCCCCCCTCCACCATTTCATAATGGGCCCACATTATCCTTACTTTTCCAAACACTCACTCCAGGCAATATTCCCAGAAAAGAGCCAAACAAACACAACCAGAATTATGACTTCTGATTTTTCCTCATTCAGGAAAAAAGCTGAAATACAGTTTTTGGTACTCACTTAAGGGATAGTTGTGTCCCTGTTAGCACAGGTGAGAAACAACTGAAGCACACTCGGGAAAGAATGCCCAGCACTTCATTGGACAGCTCTCAGCAGGGCCAGTGATTTTGACTCACAAGCCCCACCAGACAATTGAGGCAATTCTCCAAGTTTTCTAGCGCAAACTGAGGCATGAAGTGTGCTATGCCCCAGCTTGGAGCACATGGGGTGAAAACTGAAATAATCCCACCAACTTTACTGGCATAATGTGAATAAGGAAGTGATTCCAAATGAAGGCTAACCCCCCAGAATATAAAATCCTTGAAAACATACACTCTTGATTCAAGGGTATAATCTGATCACGTAGCACATCATCTATAGTGTCATTGCTGGCAAAATCAGCTTGTTTGGACAATAATTTATCTTGATACCAATATTTGTGCAAGAATGTTGTTGGCACTGGTTGTGTTTCACGGCTAGAGCCACAGGATTTTTCTGTCGGCACCAACAGGAACTAGAGGAAGCTTTCCCTAGAGTAAGGGTTTTTCATTGTCTTGTTTGCAGTAAAGAAGCCTTTCCAAGCAAGCTGACATCCACCCTAAATTACTTCCCTGTGTAGAGTGTCTGTGCTGTATAGTAGGAGACTGCTTATTTCTCATATTGATTTACACAAGGCAGGGTAGTGAACATACAATTAATTAATAGTTGGCTTCATTGGAAGCCAGCTGTTAGCCCCATAATTTACAATGGGAACAGTTTCAGGATAAGAAGAATTATACTTCTTGAAACTGTATTTCTGTGTTTTAAAGGTCAAATCCAGCTTCCACTAAGGTTCGTGGAGACCTTAATGATCTGAAAATGATGTTATGTGCTGATGCATACTGCCACGAGTTTCACATCTTACTGAAAGAATGACTTTTATGGGACACATTATCCTTAGCATAGTCACAGGTATTTTCCCCAGGCCAAATCAGAAATGGCACAGTTACATCTGTACATCTCTGTCCAACTTTGCTCCTGAAATAAGTCCAATCCAACAAACATTTCTTTCAAAATTTCTAGGTTACTAAGCTAAAACTTTCTACTGCTTCTGTTTAAATGTTATTTGTGTCTAGGTGCCATGAAAAAATCCATGCAACACAACTTGGCTCCACAACCAATGGATTAATTTATTGACAGAGCCTTCCTCAATATATTGGGTCAGATATTAAACAGTATTTAATTTGCTGATACCCTTGAAGCTAAAATATGGACATTATTTCTAGGAATTCATCCTAGAGGGTCACAAACTAATACTTTCTGTATGTTTTGAACGTGCTTTTCTCAGCCTCTCTGAAGCACTAGGAAGTTAAATGCTTGCACTGCAAATAAACTGGCCTCTGTTCCCAGGCCTGATAACCTAAAGGGTGGCCATTAATTCACACATTCTTTTTCCTGGTGTCAAATACACTCTGGGGAATATTGGAAAGAAGATAAGAGAAGAATGCACATTTTGCAGGACAGAATGCCAACATCTGACACCTAGGAAATGAAACCTGGCAGAGTCTCAGGAGTTGGCAAAGAAAACCTAGTGATCCCAAGTGACCTAACACACACTGTAGCCTGTTCCTGTGCAGCTTTGCCTTCCAGGATTTTTAACATGAAATATAAGATGCCTGTGTCTTCCTGAAGGATCTGTCATGTGCAGCAGCACACCGAGGCCAGGCTTTTGTGTCCCCTGAAGCAGCCAGAAGTTGTTTAAACAACTTCTTCATATGGCTATTTCTGAGGGTAGGTCGAGAAGAAGCTGAAATCCTGCCAAGGAGGACTGAGGAACACCTGAAGGTTTTTTAGCCTTATGTTGTATACTCAAAAGTGCTGGAAGTCTTGCAGGATGTTTGGATCAGTGTCTGTGCTTTTCACCCCAGCTAGGTTTGTACCCAGAGGACATTATCTGGCTTGTCTGCAGGCAGGCTTCAGTTCAGCTCAGGCAGGAGCCTAAAAGTGAAGCAGAAAGAGTTCTGCAGATCCCCTTGGCTCTGGAGAGGGGTGGCTGGATGTGTACATGGATCCAGTGAGGCTGTGGGACAGCCAGTGCAGCCAAGTGCAACAGTCACAATAACAAACAGAGAGTCCATATGATCAAAAGGAAAGATTCTCAGAGTTAATATTAAGATGAGCAGCCCACTGGGTCACAGGCTGAATTAACGCAGAGAGAATGGGGTAGGATTTTAAATATGAATGCCACTGCTATTTGGGGGAGAATATGCATGTTCTTGCCATTTATGTGGTTATTTTTGCATGTTTAACAGCATTGCTTATTAAAGAGTTCAAAACTTGAGGCAATGTGGAGGGCCAGTTTCTTCTCTGACTTTTGTGGACTTTGTGTCAGCCTGATTTGGTGACAAAAGGTGCTGCTTGCTCACCAGTCCCATGGTACAGTGTCAGCCTCTGGGTAAGAGCACCATTACAGGACAGCCTCTTAGGCTGCAGGGCCTAAGAATGGGAAGGGGCACCGCTGGATCCGTACCCTTCTGCTTTGACCTGCAGCTCTATAAAAATCAGCCCCACTTCCGCTTGCCAGAGTGCAAGGGCACGAGAAGAAATTATCTTCCATTGCCATGGAAGGTTTCTATCAAGATACAAAACCTGAACAGAGAAACAAGGTCTGGAAAGATGCTTTAAAATCCTTCTGTTGCCCTCTTCAGAGGTGCTTGGTTTGGGGCACAGTAGACAGCAGAGGTGCTGCACCAACAGGAGATTCCTTGCTGCATCCAGTGGATGCTGAATCAACTTCTCTTCATGAGTTTATCTCAGAAAGGCTTCCCTTTGGGCAAGAAAATGAAGGAACTTGTGGTTTTGTCTCCCCCAGCCAGCTGACTTATTTATAAAAATAACGATGATGATTTTATAATCGTCAATCATTAATCATAATAATGATTATTTTATAAACATTAACAGTGAGAATGGGGTTAATAACAAAGGAAAGGAACTTCCTTGCAAATGAGATTAATAACAGCAACTCAAATCAAGAATTCCTGTATGCCAGTTCAAAGCCTGTAGCTCTTAATCATCTCATTAATGTAAAGCAGACTTTTGTTCAGAGAAGTATGAGCCAAAAGCCAATGTCCTGATGTTTATGTTGTTATCCTTTCTTTGGTGACTTTTTTCTGGTGCTGGAATCATGCTACCTGCTCTTGTACTGCTTTAGGTTCTTTACTATTCTTACTCCAGACTTTATTTTGAGGATTTTTTATTATTTAAACAAACAAGAGATGTAAGACTGCTTCCTCCCAGAAGCCCGACCTCAGGTAGGACGTGTGGCTCTTTTGGATAAGCCTTGCAGTGACTGAACTGCAATTTTTCTGTGGAGAGGCAATGACAATTCACAGCAGCACAAGGCTGTTTGCTGCCAGCCTGCCAGGTGCACAGTCTTGGGATACCTGACTGGCCAAAATCCCCTCATAATATGATGAAGAGGAAAACACTTCACAAATTTCAACTGTGCACATGCTGCATCCCCCTCTGCTCCTCCCGGGGCTTGCCTTGGGTATTGGAGAGCAGAGCCCTCAGCTCTGGCAGCAGGTTTGCAGGCGCATTCACTTGCTCTCCAGACCTAAACTCTCTTGACCAGGCCATGGGAAAGTGGGGTGGGATCAAGGAAAAAAGGCAAAGATAGTCAAGTAAAGGCAAATCTTATTGAAATCAATGTATATCCTCACACTCACAGAAAAAAAAAAAAAAANCCATGGGAAAGTGGGGTGGGATCAAGGAAAAAAGGCAAAGATAGTCAAGTAAAGGCAAATCTTATTGAAATCAATGTATATCCTCACACTCACAGAAAAAAAAAAAAAAAAGGTTAATATTTGCTTAATATTTTCAATGTGCTCACATTCTTTTTCATTGGAAGCATTTATTTCTTTAAAACATATTTCATTTGATTTTACAAAACCCTGATAATGAATGAAATACCTTACTTTTGGTCAAGAAAAACATCCTGCTCAACCACACAAGAGTTTTGATGGATCATTTATCATCTGATGAAAAATAAAGTCCCTTTGATTTTGACTAATTCAAAATACACTTTTAATACCGTATAGCCCAGGGAAATTGAAGGAAGGCCTGGTGCGTATTTTACCTACAATATTTACTCCTGCAAACACTCCTGGAAGAAAAACTGAGGAGTGAAGTATTTTGCCCAAAGCTTTGTGTTGCTCTGCATCACATTCTTTGGATTTCCTTGAATTATTTTTTAACGTGATTTTGATACCCACACATACCCACAGAAACACCACCAACACTCTCTGCACAGCCAAAATTATTCATGGTGGCTCCCTGTGTGCTTCTGGTAAAGGACTAAATCCAAGTCACCTGCTGGGCACGGAAAACTAAATGCAAAACCAGTGACAAATGCAAAAATGACGGCAGGGCGCTGGAGAGGAGGGACATCAGCAGGGCCATCAGCCCTTTTGGGAGGATGCCATAAAGAGATGCTGAGTGCTCAGGGCTAGGACAAAGGGCAGCGCAGGCAGAGCCACAGGCAGGACATACTAACGAGGGCAGGAATGACCAGGGAGCTGCAGGCTGCGAGCTGAGCCATGGGTCGTGCCGACAACGTGGGAGTTTTCCCTGCCTCTGTCTTCCTTTGCAAGATAGATTTTCTTCTGATCGTTCAATTGTTGCTCATATTAGAGCATCAATGCTTCCCCCACTGATTTACAATTGATCAGGGATCATGCTCCCCCCTAACCTGGTGCTTTCTTTTTCCTCAGCACCAAACCTTTATCTGTATGCAGCGGAAGAGAAACACCTGAAAAATTTACCCGGGGTTTTGTTAGTCTTCCTTGCTCGTTTTGCTTTCTCCCCCGGCAACAAAAGAGTTGTCAAAAGTAATGTTTATAATAATTTAACGGATTATTTGCTTATTAGATATTAATCATTCTGCTGTGGCCGGGGTCCATGCTGGTGCTCCTCTACTAGAACAGTGATTCTGATCTCAATTAGATTATGTCTCTCTCCTTTACCTCCCCATAAATCATTCCGGCAAACTGAAATTAACAGCTACTGGAGCGCATTAATAATCTGCCTCACACATTGGAAAATGCATTAGCCGGAACCCTCCCATCACTCTGACTGTTAAGCACATCATTTTGTTTATGAAATATAAACATTTCATGGAAGAGCTCTCCCACATTTCTCCGGGCCTTGTGACAGCTAAAATGATTGCCCACAATTGCCAGTCAGTCAAGCGCCCAAATAAAGTTTGTTTAAAGCCATGGTTCTGTGACTGCCCTATTTTCTCAGGCATTAAAAAAACCATGTTTAAAATAAAATTCCTCTTTATCTGGGAAGAAAGGAAAAAGAATAGCTGTGTATCTGTTGGAGTTGTACGGAGACAGACGTACACTTTGCAAAGGCTCTGCGGTTTCAATATTTGGTTTAGCTTCACAGAGGAGGAAGTGCTGCCAAATTCTTTGCAAAATAAAGCTCCAGAATAATGATTTTTAGGATGGTCTACTTAAAACGTTTCATTTCTGACATACTGACATCAACTTGCCAAGTAACATTCCAGCTTGCATTTTAAAAACTCAGTGTCTTACTGTAAAGCATGTTGAAATAGAATAAGCCCCCTGCAACCTAAGAGTTTAATTTCAAAATGAAATATGAAAATGCAGCATGCAAAGAACATTGCTGCAGCATGTTGTGACAACACTGGGCTTTCTGGTGGTTTTTTTGCAAAGCAAAAACCAGCCCATAATTAAACTGCTTCCAAGCCTGCCAGCCACACATCTCAGGAGAAACGTTTCCACCCAGTGCCTGTTCCACCCAGCCCCAATATTCAGACTTGCCACCAGCTGGGAGTTTGGGGTTTTGTTTCTCTCTTACACGTGCACTGGCATTGCAGGAACACAGGCAGGCTCACAGTGATGGTATTTCTCCTTTTCTGGGAAGGGAAAAGTTCAAGTTTTTTCAGAATGTAGATTGTTCTCACTTGATCTTGGATGAGTTTGCACATCAATACAGTCAGTATCTTGAATATATTGATAGCAGCAGTACCTTAACCCAAAAGATTTGATCCTTGGCTGCAGCTAGGTTAAAGACCATATAGACTGAATTAAGCAGCAGACCCCTGAGAATCTACCCATGAAACATAACACTAAATCTTACAAGGGCTTTAAATTGATATGTGTAGTTTACAAGGAATTTATGTCCATCTACTTGCAACAACAAAAACAGGACAGCACCTGCTGTATAATGCATAAATGAAAACCTCACACCCAACTCTATTCAGCAGTCAGAGGTAGCACTTGAAAATAAAAAAACTAGCAGCACTGGCACCGCCTTCAGTTTCACCCTTGCCAAGCTCTTGGTCTGAAAATGAGCATTAATACTGTAATTAAAGCTCTGCATTAAAATAGTTAGGCACCTGTGACCACTTTTGCTGGCTGGGGGGCCTGGTGTCCACCTATTTTCTCGTCTGTATCTGGGGAAGAAGCACTGAAGGCGTGGACTGAGCAAGCTTCTTGAAATACGTGCTTGGGCTTCTGGGAGCGTGCTGCCCTCCCTAAAGCCAGGCACATGCTCATGCCCTTTGCTGAATCAGAGCTCATGTGAGTTCAGCTTGCAGGTATTGGTATGAGAACAGAGTTTGCAGCTGGAAATTCCTGGGGGTACAGGCTGAGTTGTTCTTGCTGGGCTGTGGTTGTCTGTGCACTGATAAACAGTAAATAATTCTAATGAATGGTAGTGTTTTTTAAATACAGGAATGAGCCTATTAAAGATGCAGCTGAGTTTTGTTTATTATTCTCAAAATGCGTTTGCAGCATATAGAGTAATGTCTCCAGAGGGCTGTTCTGCCATGGAATATTATGTGACTCTCTATCAATAAATGACACAGCGTTTTGTATGGTTTAAGTAAAAGAAATAATTGCTCCTCCTTGTGGACTTAGGCAATTAATTGTCAAATTATTTTGTTAAGTGTCACTACTAGAAATAAAATATTACTGGAGTTTTATGGCCAAATCTCATCTGAACTGAGGGTGAAATTTTGGAAAGGAGCATATATGCTGTATATCTGCACCCTATTGAAGTACTAAACTCTGAATAAAAATGTCCTTTACTCGGGGAAAATTAAATTTGTTTCTTTATCAGTAATTTGGTCTAATTTTTTTCCATACTTATATTTTTGCTGACTCATCATTTCTGATCTCTCCCAGGCTTCCTCCATGGTGCTGATGCATCTTGGCAGAGCCAGGCTGGCAGAAGGCAAAGGGGAAGCTCCCAGTGTGCATTGATCTTTTGTAAAACAAGGGGCCTTGGAGCCCCACAGTCCTGTGCACACACTGTGAAATGTCTTTTGTGATGAGGAGCAGGACTTGTAGCACCTGTGAGGTAACAAAGCAGACAACATCCTTCCTAGCCAAGATATAATGCTGAAACCTGGAATTTGGGGTGCTTGATACCTCAGGGCAACCTTCTATTCACTCCCTGTAGTGATGCTGTCCCATGGACCTCTCCCAAGTTGGCAAAATTCCCATAATTAGGGATGAAAATGAAGGCACTGTCTGATCCTTCACCATTTCTACCAGTGATGGCAGCAGGGGCCCATCAGCCTCCAGGCACTAAAGTGCAAATGCAAGCCCGAACTACAAACTCCTTACAAACTACAAGCTCTAACCGTGGCTGTCATTCTTTCAGGAAGTTCAAGTGACGTTCACCCAATGAAAAAGGCTGGGATGAAGGAAAACAGAAGGGAATAATGCTGCTTCGACTTCAAGCTAGAGTCCCAGAGGTGCAAACCGTGTCTCTGATGGTACAAACCCAGACAGATGGGACAGGAACCTGGGCAAGGACCTCTGGCAGCCCTGTCAAAGTTTTTGGTTGCTGTGAGAAGGGGTCCCAGAGGCTTTTGCCCCAGAAATCAGAGTGTCAGGGTCACTTTGCATGGCCAGTACATCTCCCTGTCTGCTGGGGAAGACACAGTTGAGAGTCCTGGCTTAACAGGACCCTGTCCACAAGCCACAGACCATCTGTTTGTGCAGCTACAAGGAATATATCTCCCAGGAATCCATAAGGCTCATCCCCTGAGCAAGAAAGGAGGAAAGGAAAGCAGGACTGACAGAAAAGAGGGCTTTCCCCCGCAGCCCACCTGTGAAATCCCTTGGGAGCACCAACAGGAATTTCACACCTCACCTACAGACCCCATCAATTTTCCCTGTGGGTGTGCTTCAGGCTGCAAGAGGCAGCTGGGTGCAGGAACCCAGCCTGCAGTTATTCAGAGGGATATGGAGGACTCTGTCATATAATTATCTTCATAAACCCATCAAGCTTCATCTTAAAGCTGGCCAGGGCTCAGTTCCTTCTTTTCCTATAAGAAGTCTCTTCCAGAGCTTGGCTCCTCTGCTGGCTAGAAATAATGCAATTGCTTAAATTTATTCGCAGTCAGTTCAAAGCCATTTGTTCTTCTGCCAATATTGTTCTTTAGCTCAAACAGCTCTCCTCTGTTGCACAGCGGGCAGCAAATTTCAGTGTCTAAAAATCCAATGTTTGGGATGCATAAGGATTAGACAGGGGCCAACTGCAGCAGATTTGGAGGGGACACAGACAGACAGCTCTGGTTTGCTGTAATATTGCCACTCTTAGCCCATGTTATCCTGCCTCATACTTTGGCTAAAGCTGACTTAGCTCTATTTCCTAAAAGCTGCCAAAGAAACAAGTGGTACCTGAAATTCTGTGGGAAATTTAAAGTTTTAAGTAGTGCAACAAGAGACTATTTAAAAAGCCCATTGCCCTCTCAGGGGGAGTGCTGGGGAAGCGTAGCATTTTGTCTGAAGACCCACACTTTAAACAAAACAATATGGTTATACATGAGAGACATCAGCTCTATTCCACCTCCACCTAAACAGATGTCAAATGATTTTTTTTCCATGCCCTACTACAAGCTGGATATAAGACAGCCAGAAGCACAGCTTGCCAAAAGATGTCCTCTCCAATATTCACTCCTATCTACCCCTTCCTCTACTCATCTTATAGCTGAACTGGTAGCACTTGCACAGCATTTGCTTTCCTTCTCCTTCCCTGAGATCTGTAGGAAGCTTTTGAGAAACGGCTGGCACTTGATGTTTATCAATGTTTTTCTCTCACTATGTAGGAGAAAGTATGAGGGATATATTTCATGATGAAGTGGGTTTCTATTTAACAGGACAAAATGAAAGCCAAGCCATAGATCAGCATAATATGTCAAAAGAGAAAAGAGTTTGATTTATTTTAAATTATATCCAATGTTAGAAATCAAGATTCTGATTTAGGAAAGTACTCCAAGACGTGCTTAAAAAATCAAGCATATATTTCAGCTAGGGCAGCTAAAGTATATAATTGTTTTCTTCCTTTAGAAAGATCATTAAAGATATCTTTTGTTTCATCACATCTTTGGTGTTGCGCTTAATGCTGTGCATACTACATTATAGGAGACAGTGGGGCATTTTATACCCCTTGAAAAATATTCTGGAAATATCTGGGACAATATAAATCTTTCTACACATTTTCTGAGCTGCATTAACATCAGGATAGTAGGAGATAGGTTGTAGGGCTGCAACAAGCACAAGGAGCAGGGCTGAAACCCCAGTGCGTAGTCAGGTTTTTATTGCCCGATTTGACCCTGAAAGGTTGAGGAGAGCTTTGTGCCTTCTGAAGTGAGCAAACACCGGGGTCAAAGAAGAACCGTGCTCATTGTGTTAGTTTTTACAAGGTAAGGGGTTTATCCCACAGGAAAAAGTTTGCCTGGGAGTTTCGCAGTTTATCACTGCGCACGTCGCCTTTGTCAACCTGGGTATTTACTGCAGGCACAACCTTCACAGGCTCTGTGTGTTGGAGCACCTCAGCTGGTTCTCGTGTTTGCCAAGGTGTGGGAGACTTTGGTGACAATCTCAAACTAAAGACAACAGCTACCAAGAGAACACAAAAAGCTTTTAACCTGCTATTTGTATAGCGACACAACAATAAAGAATACAACAACAATACAACAAAAAACCTATAGGCAAGAGCTGTAATTTAAAGGAAGTCTATTACTAACTGCACGTACCAAACCAGCTACATCTGCCACAGGGATAAATAGGATTTGATATAACTACATCAGGATAGGGAATTCATAGCAGATTATCCGCCAACAGCAATGTCATTTTAATTTACAATAAGAAAATAACTGGAGTAGGAAATAATCCTTCTAGTTCTACGTAGCACCCAGTGACGTCATAGGAGAACAGCCCATGTTTAGAGTACAGACCAGATGAGAGCATCACTGCACTCATTGACATACCTAACACTACTTTCTGAGCTTCATACAACAGAGAGCTACAAAGCAAGACAAAAAAATCCACACTTGCATCCTCCAAAGTGGATGCTCTCATGTTAGGGGGCTTGTGCCTGGCCCAGGCTTCACTGTGGAGGTGAGTCAAGCGCAGTGTATGCACAGAGACAGGGCAGAGGCAAATACTCCAGCTGTCAGGGCCTGCACTCCCTCCTGCCCAGCCCCAAGCACTTTGCTGGCCTCTGCCTCTACATGTTTCCAAACCACCCAAGCCTTCACTGCAGGATGGCTTTAGCAGCAGACAACTTTGGAATGCTTCTCTAAGACTCTGCGCATCTTCAGAGCTCTTCTCCCACTCCTTCCTCCACCGCTGCTCTGATTTATAGGCCTAGCTTGGCCTCGTATGATTTAATGGGATAGATTAATTTTTTTTAATGTAATTTATTGTCAGCGAGTAGGTGTCACTCGATGTTCAAGCAAACAGTCCTCACGCAGCCAGGGGTAGGGAAAGAAGCTTGCTTAGCTGGAACCATGCTTTAGTGCAGGACCTCATTCAAAGGAAAGCAAGAAATCCATATTCCTACAGACTAATTACACCAGCAATTACAATCATTACCATAGCTGTGACTCAGGAGACCTCCCTGAGACCTGAGAACACAAGAATGGATTTTGAATTCACGACTTCCTGCACGGTCACGAGTGAGGCTGGGCAACCCAGGAGCTCCAGGAATGCCCTCAAAGTGTTTTGTAATGGAAGGACAATCAGATTTCTTCCATTTAACCTGCAGGCATTAGCTGGTATGGACACAGACAACTCTGCCACTGGATATTGATAAATAACCTGACCTTACTGTGGTCCAACTGCTGCAGAAACTATCAGCCCACCTATGTCTAGGTCCACCAGTGGGTTGCTGCTGCAAAATTTCCACAGTGTTGGGTAGCCAGAGCTTTGTCACAGCTGTCTGTGTGGGGAGGTGTGCAGTGGCACCAGCAGCTGTGCTCTGCGCTGTCCCCCTGCGCTTGTTTTAGCTGCCATAAATAAAAACATGAGCAGAGCAGCGCCTCGGAAGTATTTACAGAATAATTTTCAATTGCTGACACCGGCAGGCTAAGCACTGAATGCTAAAGTTTATGATGTGTAATGCCTTGGGTTACCACGGCCCCAATTTGGACAAACCTGCCATTAACACCCTTGTGGCAGTTATTTTACTGGGGGTGACAGATTGTGAGGTAGGGAGAGTAATTCAGACTATTACCCAGGTGAAGGCATGAAAGCTCAGTGATATATGAAGACCACTTAAATTCATTGTATCTTGTACATCACATCTTTGATAGATTATAGCTGTGGCATTAAAATGGAAATGGTTTCTCTGAGGCCTGACAGGGGCTGGGGTGACCCATGACCTCCCTCTGAGGAATGTGACTGACCGAATTATCAGTTAAGAGAAAAATCTATGGGGAATAGACTCACAGTGATGGAGAATCCACCATGCATATATATTTTTTTTAGCTTTTGCTTTGATTGAAAGCTGCGGTACTTGAGCATCCCCCCCCAACCTCCTCCTCTCCTTGTCTCCCTGCTCCCCCCAAGCCAATCCCAGACTCCTCCGCTCCGATTCCAGATCAGCCAGGCCCCCGATATTGATTGAAAAATTGTTATTAGAGATAGTAGGTCTTCCTGCATGCTGCCTACTGATTTAATTTGGAAAACACTTAATTTTATGAAGCGGTAAATGATAGTGGCACGCTCTCTCGTGTTAGGGAGCAGCTGGCTCTTTAGCTGTGCGCCGTCACTACTCCCAGGTGTCCTCTTTGCAATCATGTGTTCCCTTCCCCTTTGCTTAACAAGTTATTTCAATTTCTAAACGAATGCTGAACAAGAGAAAGACAACATGCAAATTGAGATCCCAGCCGCCATTCACACATGAAAAAGTTCCCCTGGAATTCCCTCAACTCTGCCCGTCCCTCCCGCCCTCCCTCTGCATCTGTCAGGAAAAAACAGAGCCCTTGTTCTCATCAGATTGTTTTTACCAATGACCTGACACCACCATCTATAATTAATTACATCATTTACATTAGACTATTGACTAAACAAATACATAAATCATAGGCAGAGTCAATAGACGCAGACATATTTAATCATGTTCTAAATAATGATTACTGCTCCCATAATGCAATAATTATTTTCAGCAGCTGACTTGAATTAATCTTCTGTCAAAGTGCCATCTGAAAAAAGAGAGCGGACCACGACGAAGATGAAAGCGGCGGCCCTGGTGATGGAGAAGCTGTCTAGCACTTCGCCCTCGCTCTCCCCGTGTCCCTGCCTGCCTCCCTGTTCCCATGAAATCTGCAGGTGCTGGTTCCTGGAGGATGCCCAGCACTGCCCCGTCGGTGCTCTCACCTGCCAGCCCTACCCCTGCCGACAGCAGCACAGCAAGCATCTCATGGGACTGGCCCCGGCACCCGCTCTGCTCCCACAAGACCCAAATCTGCTGTCAGGCAAAGGATGACCTCCCAATTACTGCAGTGGGTGCCCAGAACTGTCCCTCCACACCTGAAGGGCCCTAGGCTCTGGTCAGGCACCCCTGTATCCACCTTCCCTTCTCTGCATGCAGAGGAGCCTGGTTTGCAAGGTGCCGAATGAGTCTGAAACCCAGGCAGACACGACCCTGAATGGATACTGCTCTCCACAGAGGTTAATGCAATTAGGGTGAATTTAACTCTCATTTACTTAAAAGCATTTCAAAAGGCATTTCATTAATTTGCAAAACACACATCTGGTCTGTCGTGCTGATCTGCCTGGTGCGCTCTGACCATGGCGTGTTTTCAAAGGGCCTTGAGGGTGGTGCTGGGCTCGCCCCTTCATTTCCAGCAAAACAAAGCTTCCTCCCAGCAAATTCCATATAAGCATCAGTGCAAAGAGTATGAGGGCAGAGCCCCATCTCCCCCCAGGATCCCATTCCCAGTGGTTAGCTTATGGTGCCATGATAATGGAAGCACAATATTTTTCTGGGGAGAGGCTTAATCATTACAGGGGCTGCTATAGTGCTCAGTAGGAATCATCGAAGAAGAAGGGATACCCGGTGTTTAGGGTTGGGAATCCCCCCAGAAGAAGTTGAGGGTGTCTTGGCCATGATTCCTCTCAAAAACTTGTGAGATGACAGTTCTGTCTGAGAGCAGTAGGGAAAAGGACTTCTAGCTGGGTTCTTTATCTTGAAGCCAGCACAAGAGTGGATTTGGGGAGGGAGAAAAAATCTCTCAACAACTTTCCTCCTCCAACTGCGAGACGAGGTCTAACAACCTTTTGGTCAATGAGTCATTTTGATAACATGTAACTTGATAAAGCAGGATTGCGCTGCAGGTAATTGCAGCCACTACAGCTGTTTTTCCATATTACTGTGCACTGGGATAAAAATTACTCTGTACCTAACACTGGATAAAGAACTAAGAGTTCTGGAGGACACAAACTCTCCTGCCTCAGGTATTATCCAGCTTCCACCAGAAAGGAATTAGCATGTCTCTAAATTTCCTATTGCATAGCTATTCCTGGTCTTCCGGCATTGTCAGGATACTACACCCAGTAAGTTTCATCCAGCACATCCCTTCTAGTTCTGAGGGCAAAGGAAGTGTAAAAGTGGACAGGAGATAATTTAACATATGGAACTCGTTAGGAAATTCAATTCCAAAAAAAAAATAATTCTTTTTCTAAAAGGAGAGGA
>VYZR01059709.1:12826-24230 GCA_013400675.1 Oxylabes madagascariensis
GAGGTTCCTTTTGTAATAGAGGAACATTATTTTATTAAAATCACATTACCATTGAACACTTTACAAACTTGAATTAAATTACTAAGCATGCCTGCAGTAAAGATAAACTTTATTACTCCTTCACTCCTCATTTTACAGTGAAGAAACTAAAGCACAGTGGTTTGCTAAAGTTACAAACAGAACAGAAGACATTAAATAAGGATGATGATAGCTTATCCTAGGGCTGCTAGAGCGGGGTTTTTTGGAGGATTTTGTTTTGTTTAGTCTTGGGGCTGGGAGCTTTTTCGGTCGAAGTGCATTTTTACCCAGCAAGAAGTTACACAACTCTACCTCTGCTGGGACAGGTTACTGCTATGGCTGCTCCCCAAGAGGCAGGCAGAACAAAATAGCATCTTCTACAAAAACACATCCTACCTTCAAGGGAGCAAGACACAGCTTTGCTTCTGAGACCTTCATAATGTCAGGGCCAATTTTTCTTGTGGTCTAAATCAAGATCAAAGCTTGCTTTGCCTTTCAGAGTCAAGAGAATGGTGACTTTTCAGCTTTTTCCCCTGAGAAGGTTTTATTCTTACTCAACCACGACATCTCTAAAAATCTGCTCATTTTGTAATTCTTTGGTCTCTGAGGAACTGTTTCATTAGCTCATAGAAAAATCATGGCTGATTTGCTTTAGTCTATTCCACAGACTATTACTTCTCCAAAATACAAATATGTTTCTCTTTGTGCATATGGGGAGGCAGAAACAAGGACAAGCACTAAGACTGGAAGACACAAGTCTGCCACAAGCAAGAGGTGCTATTTTTAGTTTCTTCGCCTTACATTCTGCAACCAGTTTGACTACAACCATTAACAGGGTCTGCAGAAGTGCTCATTAAGCTGAGCTTTCTTCCTTTGTTAAAGTGATGAACAGGGACTTGGGAAGACAAGGACAGACTCTGCGGAGCATCTCGATCCAACTTAAGATGCTTCTTGCAGAAATCCATGTGAAGCAGAAAGCAAAACTCTGTTAAATGTCATTATAAACATATTTTCTTCCTTACAGAATTCTCCTTGGAAAATCTTCTGGACAGAATGGTTAGGGACAGATCCTTACCAACTGCCAACTCAGTAACAGTCAATCTAGAAACCAGCTCTGATTTTATGAGAAAGGTGGTAACACAGAGAACACAAACATCAGCATACTCCTCCCACTACTTCTAGCCATGCCTAACACATTTTTAACCAACTGCAGTTTAAAATCTATTTTAAGCAGATAAAGCATTACATTAGTCCACCAATATTAATTAAAACATTCATTTAAACTGTTTATGAATGGGTATTTTCAAGATTGAAGTTACCTAACTCTGTGATACCATTTGGTGTCCTTTACTTTCAGGTCTGTCTTCCTTTCTCTCTTCTCTCTCTGCCCCACCAGCTTTTTTCACCAGCAAAATGAAAGACAGCCCCCATCAGCCAGCATGGCAGGCTATGCTGAAACCAATATGCATTGAGACAGGAAATAGAGGTGCAGTTGTTTTCTAACTGTTGTCTAGAGAGGAAGTTTAGACTTCGCATCTGCAAGAAACTTTTCACCTAGAACTGATTACCAGCAATACAATTCTCTAGACAACTTGCTAAATTCTTCAGCAGTGGAAGAATAAGAAGTATCATGGCATATTGTTCACTAACCAAGTAATCTTGAATGCTACTATAATGACATCCATAATACACATATTTCATTACTGTATGGAAAATGAACTGTATAGCCCTATACTGATATTAAAAAAAAAGGTTTATTGCATTGCACCTAAAAATAATTTACCAGAACTGCAGCATGAAACAAGGAACACTTACAGCTTTCCTGCATGCAGGTCTAAATTGTATCACAACTATTCATCAGGAGTGACTTTATCACTTAATGCTTAGTCTTTCACAGATAAAATGTTATTCCAGAAAACTACTAAAACACTTCCTCAGTTTTGAAAATGAATTAAATGAGGTCACCCAAGCAATCTCATTCTTGAAGAGAAGCACCATACATCACTGGCTACTCTATCATTTCTTATCCGTGCAGCAAACCCTCAACTTCAGCTCTTCCATCACCTTTCCTCCTCACTGCAGCTGATCTTCACCCTGGGCACTGCTGCCAGAAGGCACCAATCAGCAACACAGCAACAAAAACAAAGCGTTTGAAGCCCTTTGAAGTTTCCACCAGACTAAGGAATTGTGGACTGGAGTGATATTTCAGTTCACATCCACAAGTGCAACTGTAATTCATACACATCATCACCAAGATGTGGAGAACAAGCAGAAAAAAGGGCAAGACATGCATAGGCAACTTTAAAATATATTGCTTTCTCTCATAGGAAAGTAACCTTACTAGTTGGTTTGCTTTTTTTCATGGATAGCCTTCTGTATGTAACTTTTTCCCACTGCATCTTTCCCCCCTTCATGGTGTTCCAACACAGACCAAAAGTTCCAGCTTTGTACCACTCCATGGTAGATTATAACCTGTTACACTACTGCAGTCTTCTCTCTTGTACAATACACGCAGTCACAGATGATAAATCATTCCCATTGGGGCCCAAGGGAATTTCTGTTCAGCTGTTTCTATAAATTGGTGCAACTCCTAGATCAGAATTAATTTGGCTAGTAATTTTGAATTATAGTAATTACCATGCCTTTGAAAAGACAGCATCAGAACACCGATGTTAACATATTACTTAAGTCACGAGGAGAGCGTAACAAAGGGTTGGTTTCTTTCTTGAGCAAAAAGCATCCAACACTCCCATCCACAGGGCAAGGTTCAAACAGAAATGCAATTGACTCTTTCAAGAAGATTCTCTGACTCTACAAACTGGGCACTTCCTCAGCATCTCCAGGGCTGCACCTCCTGTGCTGTGCTCCTCACTGGCCTATGGCACTGCCAGGACAGGCTGATGTGCCACCTCCCTGAACTGGGAACAGCTGGAATGAAGCACACAAGCCAGAGGGATGAGGATGTGTACACTGTGCACAGGTGACACGCAGTTCAGAGGAGGCCCAAGGAGGCTATTGCAGCAACCTCAGTTTTAAGAGAAGCCATGAGACATCCTAAATTACAATTTCAAAACCTGCTGTCCCCAACAGCTTTTGGAGGATTATGGGAGCACAGCATTGGGTTAAGCTCATGTTTGTGATCTCTCGTCTCATTTTGTGCCTACAGCCAAATCAAATGAGTATCCAGGCCAAAAGGTTTTAACTTAATCCCTCCAAATAAAAAAAAAAAAAGAAAAAAATCCACTAGATCCACTGAAACATTTTATCTGGGCCTGTAAGACAACACAAGGTGGTATGAAGTACCAGAGGGTGCTCTGGAGCTCTTCAGGTAACAGGGTAAAATATGTTATTAGTCTATCTGCCACACCAACGTATCAAATGACCTTTTATGAGGTTAGTATCAACACCAAGATCTTGTGCTTATTTCTCATGCTTTTAGCCAAGTAACTTAGCAAGTGTAGTACATCATTTTTAGAAGACTGTTGTGTATTTTGTCCACAGTAATACTTTTTAGAAACTTACGGAGAAAAGGAGTAAAGTATTTGGTACTTTACAGGGTAAAAATTCCAAAATTGAATAAAATGGCAAAATATTTCCTACAGCTATTAAGGAACTATTCAAGAACAGAAATATCAGACAATGATTAAGAAAAGGGACACATCTGTTCTTCAAAATAAAGTCTTTGAGAAGAACTACTAGAAGTAAGAGAAACTGGAAAAAACCCAGTGAACTTGTACAGAAAAACAGCAGAAGGCATATTGCCAACAGATGGTGAAGAAGTCATACACCAAAAAGGAAAACAAACTTGAAAGTATACTCAATTTTGAGGACTTGAGAAAAAAAAACAAAACCAAAGCTAACTCCTTCCTAAGCACAGATTCCCTGGTTAAAAATGGAGCTGCATGTTCTTAACACTTAGAAAAGCAGTTGTAATTTCTGGGTTCTAAAATGGAGGCATTCAAAATTAGCATCTATGAAAATGTTGGTCCAGTCTCGAAATCACTTCCTTCCTCCCTGCCATGAAAACACACTCCTTTTTTGGTGTGTTTTTATTATTTCTCATGTTAGTGATTAAGCTCAATGCACTGGAAAAATATCTGATGCTTTAATGGACCACTTTCTCATTAATTCAGATACCTGCTTAAAAAGATGCTTCTTCTCTGAGGCCTTTCTGCAGCAGCTGGTAACAGGTACTGCCACAGGAACCAAGACAGGTATTTGTAGAGCCTCTCAGTGGAAGTTATTCCCCGTTATTCTATGTCTCCATACTGTCAATGCCATCCTCAACCTCACTTTTGGAAGTAGGAATTTTACACAGCCAGTTTAATAGCATTCACTGATCAAAGGAATTTGACATGCTATCCTGCAATTTTTTACTGGGGGTGCATTTTGCAGTTGGAAATCAATAGGAAAACAAAAATTATGGCACAACAAGAGTCCCACGTGAATGCCCATGGCACAATCCTGTCAGAACACAAAAAAGTACTTTAAATGTCAAAATAGCACAGAAGTCATCTTCTACAAGTGTGTATCTTCCCCCAACAAACCTCCTTCCCTTCGTTTGCATGCCTTGCAAGAGCTATTCAGGAAGTTGACACATTGTTGCTGCAAACCCAAGAGCAACAGACACATCAGATTTACTCTCTTCTAAAATATGTCCAGCTGAAATTTCAGCAGATGGCTTTAAAACTGTTCACCTTCCAGTTTCTCGAGGCTAGTTGCCACAAGTTTTCAAACTTGTTTTATCCCCTTCCTTGCTTTCACTCCTAATGTCTACACATTATACACTAACTCTGGTTAAGACACTGAAAGAAGTAATTACCAGGAGAAGGGCACAACTTTCCCATTTGTAACACCGACTCTGAGCTGCCACTTGAAAGTTAAAATGAGTGACTTATTTCTAGCACAAAAGTAATACTGGAGCATCAGCAATTGTTCATACTTGGAGTTCTGTGTATCTTGTAAAATTAACTAATTTAAGATTATAAATCCCCTCAACCTCAAAGCGCACAAAATCCTGCATAATATTTTAGCTAAGGTCTAGTTTTTCTTTTGAGTCACAAACCACTGTGGTTCAAAATCTGTCAGAAGAGTAGCTTTGATTCTGACTACACTAAAGGCTCCCCTAAGGTGAAGCTTTAGGAACTGCCAGGATCAGTGGAGGAGCTTTCAGGACAGACAGCGATGTTTGCCACAGCCAAGTGCCTGTGGGCACATTACCTGATGCTACACAGCTCTCCTCAGCTGAGGGAAGGTTTGCTATGAATACACTCACTCGATAATAGACACCTGTGGGTTCATTTATTTTACTGTCTGCCGTGGTCTCAGTCAACCATCTGCACTTACAGACAAGTTCTTCATCAAGAAAAATTTTTAAAAACTTCTGATGACAGAAGAAGAGTCATTATCCACACCAACAGCCACACAAGAAGGCCTGCATAAGGCATATACCTGATTCGTGACTCTCACAAGAGCTAACAGGTTGTCTTCAAAGGGAAGAACAAGAAAAAAAACCCTCCAAAAGTCTTCCTAGAATCACAGATAAAAATGCAATAAATTGCACAGTCAAACTTTTAATGCTGATTTGACAAAAATACAATGCATTTCTAAACCTCATGGACCATTCAGGCTTACTTTGGAACAACACAACCTTTAAAAAACTTGATCTGCCACCAAGCACTTTCTATTTACTGGACTTCAGCAGACATAGTTCAGAAATCAGAAAAAAAAAATTTCCTCACATCACGGAATTTATTGTGACATTCAGCTTTCCCACCCAAACAAAACAATCAGGCACACGCTGCCAAGAAACATCAGCGCAGATTCAGGGCACCAGCGAAGGGCTGCTACATGTAGGGCTTCTCTTCAACACTTACGGGGCTCCTACCAGGGTGGAATGCTTGAACTTGCTAAAGCATTTGTAGATTACACGCCTGTCCGGTTAAATACTTCCTGCAATTTTGTTAATTATACATCAGGATCTGCAATTAGGGAATGACTCCCATCCTAGAAAACATACAGCTCTCAGGTCACCCCCCCCGAATGTGTGTCTCCACTGCCGTTTCTATAGATTTCCCCGGAATGTATGCTATTATACCAGGTAGGAAAATACTTTCAAAACTTGAATGGAATGTGCAGTTCTACCGCTGGATGGTTTTCCCTTCCATCTTTCAGCGCTGCAGACCGCTTGTTTAGGTCGGTACACATTTCTATAGGCGGGGGCGGAGATCCGGGAGCAGCAGACAAGTGCAGCCCCAAGTTCAGGTTCCCTTTCCGCGTCCATCCCTTCCAGAGGCGGCCAAGCGCAGCTTTCGCACCAGCGCCATCCCCCTTCCACATCGGCGTTCCCCTCCGCTGTCAGCAAAGCCATCAAAGCAAATACCCGGCCTTTCCCTTCTTTCCCCCTGATTCGTCATCGAGATGTAAATTAACAGATTCTCTCAGAGACAGAAAAAAAAAAAAAAANTGGCGGCGGCGGCTCCTGATCCGGCTCAGCCCCGTCTCCGTAGCTCGCTCTGTCCGACTGGGACTCGTGGAGCAGCGAGATGTCATCCGAGGTGGGGGACTTGAGGCAGTTCCCCATCTTCCCGGGGGGAGCGCGGCCCCCCCTCCGCCTCCTCCCGCTCCGGCGGCGGATCCGCGCCCTCAGCCTCCCCGCCGCAGCGCGCAGCCCGCAGCCGCCCCGCCGGGGAGGCTCATGCCAGCCCCGGCCCTAAGCGGCTTAGCAGCAGCAGCAGCCCGGCCGCCTCCCGCTCCGCTCCGCAGCCGCCCCGACCCCCGAGCCGGGGGGGGCGGCAGGACGGGCCTCCCACCCCCCGTGGGGCAGCGGGCTCCGGTGGGTCCGCCCGCCCCGCTGCTGCCCGGCGCGGTTCTGCTTCCCGGTCACCAGCTCCCTGCGCACTGGGCTTTGTCGCACGGGCCGCCCTGGCTCCTCCTCTCACCCCTCCCCGCCGGGCCCGGGGAGCAGCCGCGGGGCCTGGCTGGGCTCCGCGCCCCCCGGCCCCGCCGCGGGGACAGCCCTGCCCGCCCCCGGCGGGACGAGGCGGGACGGGACGGGCTGGGGGACCCAGCCGCCTGCCGGGCTCCCCCGGCCCCAAAATGGTGGGAGCCGCTTGGCTCCGCCCCCGAGCGCGGTGTTTGTTTGTGTTCCGGGCATGGCGGAGCCCGCGGCCGCCCGGGCCCGGCGGGGCGGGACGGGGACGGGAACTGGGACGGGGACGGGATCGGGGACCCCCCGCACCACCCGGCCCGCCCCGGCTGAGGGGCTTGTGCCAGGTTTGTGCGAGACCTTCCCGAGGGTTCCCCCGCGGGCGGGTCCCCCGGCAGGGAAGGGCTCCCTGTGCTGGCGTGACCTGAGGGGCACCGTCAGTGTAGGCACAGGGTGGTGAACCCCAGAGTGGAGCAAAATCAGCAACAGGCACTTGGCTTTTGCGTTTCTAAAGGTTTTTTATGCCATGAGCAGGTACTCTCATAAGCCATATGTTTAGCTCCTTTTTTTTCCCTTTCATAAAAATATATTCATTCTTGGATATAAGTGAGTGCTGATAATGCAAATTTGAGGACAGTGAATGCCCCTGTGTCACCGTGTTAGCCTGCCAGCACTGACCCACACAGAGGGGAATATACAATGGCCCTGTTCTTTGGTTCCTCAAAATGCATCCTTGGCCTTCAGATTCACACCATGGAAAATCCAAATTTTAAAGTGGATTACTTTTTAAAGTGAAGCAAATGTGGTGCAGATGAGAGCAGCTGCCAAGTCCAGTCTGTAAAGCAGTACAGCGTGGCTGCTGCTTATCCCCAGGTTCTCTGCTGGTACAGCTCGGGCCTGATCTGCACCAGAGCTCCCATCCTGGGTCAGGGTATCTACAAACCTGTTGTTCACAGAGATGTTTTTGGTTCTACAACCTTTGCTGGTGGACCTCAGTCTGGGATCAGACTTTTTGCTGATTATCCTTATGAGTTCATTCTTGAAGATTTTATTTTAGTACTGTTTAGGGTGGTTTGTTTTGCTGCGTATCAATGGGTAAGTTAAACAACCCTGGTGTTAAGACCGTTATTTCTGCCATTTATGGTGTTCTAACACGGTTTCAGGCTTTTCAAGGAAACCGAAACTGAAAATGGGGCAGGATTGTGAGTGTTGTTCAAGATAGAGAGGCTTTGCAATGGTGTGTTGTAAGTAATGACTGCTGTACATGGCTTGCTCATTTGGGTGTTTATCCTATGAGTCTGTTGGCTTGGTTTAATGGAATTAGGCAAGCCATTGTTGGAGGGGATCCAGCGAACCACTGCCTCACCCAGTCATGATTTCAAGGTTACGGCAATGTCAGAGCTGTCTGTTGTGAGAACCTGGTGATGAAACTCCAGCATTGGTGTTTTCAGTTGTGCTGTGGCACCATTGGGAATGAGATTACGAGCAACTAGAAAGACTTATTTATTCAGCTGTTATCTCATGTTTTGTTTTCTCTGTGAGGCTCAGGCCTGTGTCATTGATGTAGCTTAGTGAAAACCACAGGTCACTCTGTGCCTTGGTGTGAGGCTGTGATCACACTTGTGATCCTCTCCAGTGAGGAGGTCTGTGGAAACCTGTGGTGCCTCCCTGCTGGCTGATGTGCCAAAATAGCCTTTCTTTGGAAACCAGAGTGCAAACTGGTGTCATCCTGATATGCAGTCAGGACATAGGTGGGATTTCCTCTGCATCTCATGGTGTAGGTGTTGCATTTGTTTACCTTGAGGCAGCTCTCCAGAAGGAATAGCTGCTAAGTCCAATTAAAACTTTCCCCTTAGTAGGTACAGGATGCTCCAAATCTGAGCATGTTTTTAAAAATGCAGACTTGTCCAGTGCCAGAAGAGATCTGCTTTTCTTGGTGGACTCACTGAGACCAAAGAGGAAGCAGAGGTTCATGTTTGGCCTTGCAACAAGACAGACTGCACCTGTGAGAGCTCTGAAGGGGGAAGAGCTACCACCAGTCATGCCTGGTTTCTTTGAAGTAGGGATGGTTGAAGGCACTGCTTTTCTCGGCCACTCACTCCTGTTATGTCAGATAAGTCATTAATAATGGCTTTGCACCTCCGGCTCAAAAGTTGTACAAGGGTCCAGGAGATGGAAAATGGAAACATTTTTGTGTTCACAAATGTCTTTTAATATCCCTGCGCATGCTGAGATGTAGCTGTGAGCCTACTCCTTTTGCTACCACGCTTTTTGCAGGTTGGGGACAAGGAAGCAGAGGGATGGGTCCTCAGAGGGTGTGATTTATGAGTATGGTTTCTTTGTTTTAGCAGAACCATAGGGCAGTTTAACTGATTACTTCAGTTCTCTCTGGTTTTTACTTCCTCTACTTAGTTTCGGGAACAAGTAATAGTCAGAGTGGATTTTCTAGAGCCTTAAAATGCTCTTATAGAGGAAGAAAGATTCATGTAGTGGTTTAGGGCTGCACAGATACTACAGATGGAAAAGATAATGCAAATACAAAAATTTGTGTCAGACTAATATCAATGCATTGCTGGCAACGTAAGTCAATGAAACTTTTTCTCACCTGTGGACATTTAAATAGTTGGCTGTAATCTGTTGTCAGAATGGCAGTGGGGATGTTCTGAAGTTTGCCAGTGTACAGAATTCATGTTCCGGTACACCTGATACAATGTCATACAGGGGACCTGCTCTCACCACCTTCTGGCAGCTAGGATCTTCTGTGTGAAATCTATCTTTCAAAACAGAATGGAAATTCAAGAAAAAGAGCTTTAAACTATGTAGACAAAGTTTATGTTTTATTTTACAGGCTTTTGGTGTGAGGGCAGGCAAGTGACATATTGATGTATTCTTAAGGCTCATACAGGCAGCCAGAGATTATGAACTATTTTATTGAAAAATCTGCTTCCTTTTGAGTTAAAAATCTAAAATCCACTAAGGACATAAAAAGTCCTTCTTGTTAAGAGTTCCTCTGCAAAATTGACATCATAAATTGCCTAATTTTTAGATGAAAGACCCTTTGATAAAACCATTTTACGTGATCCATGCTCATGTTATTACTGGACGGCATTTTGGATATGTTTAATATGTTATGCTTAACAAAAGCTTGTGAAAGACCTTTTCTGTCCTCAGCATGGAAAAGTTTTTCACTTCCTTTTCTTCCATCAAGCTTATTTTCCCAGCACTTACCCTCTCTCATTATGCCTTATCTTTCTTTTGGATAAGATTGTTTTCCCAATTCATGCACAGAAGCCCAGTTGACTTCTGAGTGCAGTCTTTCCATGCCATGGTACTCAGAGGTTCAGAGATAACTCTGTTTGCTCGGGTAATGTTGGTGAATAGAACACAATGCAATTTTAAAACCTTTTTCTGGAAGGAAAAAAAAAAAGACTTTGTATACCTCTGGAGAATGGAAGTGAATTACATTCTTCTATTATGTATGTGAATCTGATTACGGGAATGGCGGAATTAATTTATCTGGCTATAAAGAACATGGCATCTTCTAAAATGCACATGATTATTTTTAGTTTTGTTGATTTTAGCTGAACCGTAGACGTTTCTCAGTATATATTACAACTGCATATTGCTTTCTCAGACAGAGTGAACATAGCACTAGAAAGCAATTATGGAACTAATATATTTCCCTGAAATGTACTTTGTGATGCAGGATTTTACTCATGTTTCTAAAAATTGTTTAAACTTCTGCCTAAATTATCCTGGTATCACAAATATGCCACTTATATCAATTTATCCCAAAGATACTATCTTGGTAAGGAGAAGTATTCCATTACTGGCAATAACTTGCCTCCCATAATAATGGTTTTCCCCAGGTCCAAAATGTTTTTTCAGCGAGGAGTGTAATGCCTGCCTATTCTGTGCACTGGGGCACCTGCACTGTGAGCCACAAAGAACAGAAAGAACATGTATTTTGGCACTTAAACACCCCAGCAACAAAGCAGACAGTCATCATACAAAAGTAACCTCTTCAAACAAACCCTCTGTCACCCAGCTTCCTGGTGAATTTTGTGTAGGAATCAATTTTCCTTTTTCTCCTTGTACCACATGCTGCCACAGTCTCAACTTCAAGAATGATCAGAGACCTATAAAACATGATCTAAGGGGAAAGATTGAAAGAATTGGGGTTGTTTAGTCTGAAGAAAAGGAAGGTGTTGGGAAAAATGGTAATGATCTTTCAAAATATAAAATGTTTCTCTGCAGAGAGAAGGAATAAGTTTTTATTTATGTTCAGTGGGTCTAGGACAAAAGGTGATGGACTTGGAGATTTGAAGTAGACAT
The DNA here is from genome assembly GCA_013400675.1 of Oxylabes madagascariensis. Lineage (NCBI taxonomy): Eukaryota > Metazoa > Chordata > Aves > Passeriformes > Timaliidae > Oxylabes > Oxylabes madagascariensis. The sequence goes on from VYZR01059709.1 coordinate 24,108, forward strand.
TAGGAAATTATTTCAATGTAGTTTGGCACAGAAAGTGATTATCTGGGAATCTCATTTTCTGAAGGCTTTGAAAGGCGGATTAGGTCACATGTCTCAGGAATGGTTTTGTATGATGACTGTCTG
>VYZR01059728.1:0-22971 GCA_013400675.1 Oxylabes madagascariensis
TCCTTGCCCACCTGGGCACTGCTTGCTCATGTTTATCTGCTGTTGACCAGTACCCCCTGATCCTTTTCCACTGGGCCTCTTTCCATCCGAAATAGAGCCCCCTAACCAGGGATGACCTGTAGGTACCTGAGAAAACAATTGCACTGGAATTAATTAGGAACACAGAAAACAGTCTTCTATTTCTCAAAGGAAGAGATATATCTCAGCTACAATCTACAAAAAGTACCCCTTGAAACCACTCTTTTTTGGTTCAGCTAAATCTTATTTTAACATGGGTAGATTCATAAGAGAAATGAGATAGGAAGACTGCCATGTTCCACTGTGGGGAACTGCGAGGAGGTCTTTTAAAAATTGATGGTGTAGGATGAAATTAAGTCAAACAAGGCAACATCGTACCTTAGAACTGATTATTGGAAGCAAAAAAAAAAAAAAAAGGAGTTGGCCTACTAAAGAGGACTAGAAAAGACAGAAAAGGAGGAAGGAAACCTGAAAAGGATGGGCAGAGAGAGAGAGGTGGAAGACAGAGAGAAAAGCAGGCATTAGAACCAGAGGGTTGGGGAATGCCGTCAACGTCCACGCAGTGGGGGGAATATGTATGCTACCTGCTGGGGAGCCTGTGCAGCTCTCAGAGAGATGCAGCTCCACAAGCACAGCTCCCATGGTGATGGGTGGCCGGACATGAGGTGAGTGAGTGGGCACTCGGGCAGGAGGTCCAGAGTGTTGGACAGGGGATCACGGTAACAGGCTAGATCAGCGAAGCAGGGTAAGCAGGTAGGGCATCGGGCAGAAACACAGGGATCAGGACAGGTGAAGGGCAGCCAGGGCCAAGCGCCCAGAGAGAGAGAGAGAGAGAGAGAGAGAGAAGTGAGTGAAGGCAAGCAAGGACAAGTGAGGACCGAAGAGCCAAAAGTCAGACTAGAGTCGTGGCAAAAAGGACAAAAACCAGGGTAAGTCCAGGGCAAGTAGCAGACCTCAGCAGGCTGGAGCCAAAGCAAAAACACAACGACACAGAACCAAAAAGGCCCCAGATTCAAAAAGCCCCAAAAAGACAAGTCTCAAAAAGCCCAAGCCAAAAAGCCTAAAGCCAAAATACCCAAAGCCAAAAAGCCCAACTGACTAGCCAAAGCAAAAAACACAAGACGTAAAAGCCCCAGAGCTTGTGTTGCAGTTATTCTTGGAGTAACTGGCTCCTCCCAAAGTCTGCCTGCTGACCGGAGACCATTGGCCCAGTCCAACCTTCCACTGCAGTCTATTGCTGGAGATCTTTTGCCATCTGATTGAAGAAACCTCTCTGGGGAGTACAGTGTCCTTGGTGGTCTCCTGCTGACAGCCTGTTCCATGTGAGGTGTGAAATGGTCATCAGGCAAAGCCTCCCCAGAGGCAAGGCTTTCACCCATCTTCTCCTAGCTGCCCCTGGAAAGTGGCACATGTGCAGCCCCTCCCCTACATGCCTCTGATAACCAGTATTGAGACAGAAATCAAAGTTAAATTGTCTCCTCACCAAGACCAATCCATTTTACAATTTCTTCAGACATCACAGTGCATACTCAGCTGCAAGAGGAAATCTTATTGCCATAATCTTGTCTTGATATCTCTATAGAGAACATTTGTAAATCAGAAGATTTTCTGATCTTCAAAGGCAGGCAGTTTCATCCTACCTCCACATTCTGTAGGTTCCTGACCATCAGGTTGATGAGTAAATGAAATGGTTTGGGGCTTTTCACAATTAAAAAGATAAACAGACAAACACAACAATAAGAAACAAACAAACAAAAAAAAAAACCACACACACAAAAAACCCCTCAAACAATAAACCAAAATGAAAATAGTACAACTCATGAGGAAATAACCACTCTCCTAATTTTAGGGATAACCATACATATCCCTTTAACATTTCCAGTGATGCAACAAAGTTGAAAAAGAACAAGCTTGCAGTGCTCTGCTAATATTTCCCTTTTATATAACAGATTGGGGCAGAATTGTTGCCATCTGTTCTGTATGTCTGTCAATATTCTGGTCATTTTTTATCAGCAAATTCTAAGTTAATGTCTCAAAACAAATAAAAAATGTGCAAGAGAAACTATAAATGGTGGGGGGGAGGTAATTTTCATTCATGCAGCTTCAATATTAACAAGGCAGTCATAAAAGTAATAGCATGAATTAATGGAAGTAGAAAAGTGGCCAAGAACATAGAGGGCACCAAAAACCAGTTAATGTAGCTGGAAAGGTACTGTTCTATCATGAAAGTTATTACAGTATTTGCCTTTTGCTATCCCCTTAAAACATCTTTTTTATCCTATTCACTCTCAGAAGATGGCATTCCAAAAAATTCTGTCAGGTGCTGTGCAAAATTCTTTTAAAATGCTTGGCTGATATGAAGATTAAGAAAGCAAACTCTAGTGTGGATTTAGAATCTGTAATGTCAGGAGTTATATGTACATGCTCCATTTTTTCAGAATAAAATCTAGATTAAATATGTTTGACCCTAGATAAAACTGTTGGAGCAAGAATTCTGGATCATTAATAAGCCAGACTTATACTTGCAAATGTTATTTTTAAAATACTTAACTCTTATTTACATGGAACATACATATCCCAGGAGATGTAATTAATGATAAATCCAACTTTCACTATTTGGATGATTCAGTTTTTTACCTTTACCCTCTTCTTATCATCATCCTCAAACATACTTTGAAATAAATAAATAGAGGTCAACCTGTAATTTCTGAGTAAATTTTAAATGAGACTGTGAAGCTGCAAGCCAGGATGAATGTATAAATTGCTATTCCATCTTTCCCTCAACAAAAAAGTAAAAGTAGAGATTCAATATTTTCCGTTAGTTAACAGTTTTATATCTTTTCAAATGTTTGGACTTATTAAAGTCATTTATAACAAGCTAAACACATACTGTTGATAATTGCAAATATTTTTTTCATTAATTTCATAGATCAAAGACATTGCTAAGTCTAATTAGGTGAAGTCATATCAGCTCTGATAGTTGTGGCCCAGTAAATATGATTGCATTTGCTACTGCTGGGGGAAGGCATTAGGCTGTTTTAGATCTCAGGGGGTGGCTGAGAAACCTATTGCCTGAGCAAGGCTGAGCTGGATTTACCAGGGCACCTCAAAATAGGGCTGATCTCTAATAGCAATGCACAACAAAATGTAACTTTGCTTGTGAACCTGTAAGAGGTGAAATCACATATAAATGTCATTATTGTCATAAAAGGATTTAAGTGCCTGATATTTTCTAGTCTTCCCCAGGATGGAACCTGAACAAGATCGAAAAGTGGCCCATGGGAGTCTAATGAGGTTTAACACAACCAAATCCAAGGTACTGCACCTGGGTCAGGGCAATCCCTGATATCAGTCCAGGCCGGGGGATGGACAGATCCAGAGCTGCCCTACAATAAGGACTTGAGGGTGCTGGTGGGTGAGAGGCTGGACAATGCCATGGCTGTCTGTGCTGGGAGCCCAGAAACCCCCGTGTGCTGGGCTGCATCCAAAGCCCCGTGGGCAGCAGGGCAGGGAGAGGATTCTGCCCCTCTGCCCCCTCTGCTGAGACCCCACCTGCAGGGCTGCATCCGCTCTGGGCTCCCAGCACAGCAAGGACAGGGAGCTGCTGGAGCCAGGCCAGAGGAGACACCAAGGTGATCAGAGGGATGGCTACTTTGAGGAAAGGCTGAGAGAACTGGGATTGTTCAGGCTGGAAAAGAGAAGGTTTTGGAGTGACCTGTGTCCTTCAGGTACCTGAAGGGACCCCATAGGAAAGATGGAGAGAAGCTATTTATAAGGGCCTGGAGTGACAGGACAAAGGGGAATGGCTTCAAACTGAGAGGTTTGGATTGGATATTAGGAAGAAATTCTTCCCTGTGAGGGTGGTCAGGCACTGGAAAAGCTTTCCAAGAGAAGCTGTGTTTGCTCCATCCCTGGAAGTGTTCAAGACCAGACTGGATGGAGCCCTGAGCAACCTGGTCTAATGGAAGAGGTTTCCTAAAGAAGCTGTAGGTTCTCAACCCTGGTAGAGCTCAAGGCCAGGCTGGAAGGGGCTCTGAGCAACCTGTCTAGTGGAAGTTACCTCTGCCCATGGCATAGGGGCTGGAATATGATGATTCTTGAGGTCCTTGCCAATTGAGGCCACTCTATGATTCTATGATCATAGTGTTTAAAGTCTATTTTTTCAGAATATCTGTCAGTTAAAACTCCCATAGTTATTAGTATAACTGTTAAATCCCTGCCATGCCATGCTTTTTAAGGGCTTTTACATAACAGATTAAACATAAATAAGCTCCCACTTAATGTATACTAACAATAATACTTCACTTTAAATTCCTCATAATATACTCTACTGTTGACACCACCTACCCATCATATAAGTTATGTTGGGTAATGTTTACATTACATTGTGTAAATTGGTTTACTGTGAAATACTTTTTAATTAATTTCTTTGTCACTTTCACCTTTATTTATTTGTATTTCTCAATTTTTTTAGAATTATGAAACCTAAAACTGACGAGTTTAACTCAATTTATAAATCAGTCAAACTAAATTCCCACATTTCCGGAGGTTTTTCAGGGTTTTGATGTTTGTTTGTTTGTTTGTTTGTTTTTACAGCACCCATTTACTAGTTATGAATGTCAATAGGATAAAGTAATACTGAGATATCTAACGTGTATACAAGTATAAAATTTATTTTCAGCAGTGTGGTGGATTAAGTGATCACTAGAATTACTTACTCATTTTCTGTTGTGAGACAAGAATTAATAGGAGAATAAAGCAGGCTCAAAACTTTAAAAGGTATAAAGAACTTTATTACAAAACTAAAACAAAAACATTAATAAGAGTCAGAATAAAACTTTCAGAACACTTCTCCCCTCCCACATGCTACTTTTCTTTCTTACCGATAGCATACAGAGAAAATCTTGGGACTTAGATTAGTTTATTACCTCTAAAATAGTCTTTCATCCATTCTCTTAGGGAGAGGAGTCTCTTTTGCCATGTCATGGAGACTTTTCCACAAGAAAACAGTTCTCTCATGGTTTCAATTCTCACAAATAGCAGCTGCTCAGAAATCTGCATTCATGAAGTCCCTCCCATCTCATGCAACCTTCCCACAGATGCGTTCATGGGCTATGTCAAACTTATGGAGTACGATGTTAAGGATAAGCTGTTCAAAGCAAAGGTTCTCTTCATCTGTCTCCGAGATCATCTTCATCTCTAGGAATAGAGGTCCTCTTCTTTTTCTCTGGGGGCAGAGAGTTTTTATCATTCTCATCATCTTCTCTCTCTTCAAGCTTCTTATGAGATCACAGCTACTTCAACATTTACTTGCTTCGGCACAAATGCTTTTGCTCACATCTGCAATTTGAACACTCCATCCCCCTATACTGTTTTCATGAATTAAAGTGATGTTCTAGTGTATCAATAATCCATCACCATGGCCTTGCAAAAGAATTTTTGACTAAGACTAAGGCATTTATTCATTCTCTTCCTATCTGGGACTTAACTTCTTCACTGACCTTGGTGTCTTCATGTTGTCTCTCTACGTGTCTTCACTCTGTCCTTTTCTCACTTGAGAGAGGATTAGCACTTTGTAAGTTTCATCTGTGCAATAAGAGTTAATATCTCACCCGAGGCCTGCAGAGATCATGAGGGTTTCTGCCGGGTGGTGGCCAAAACAGTGACAGTGATGGATTTCAGGCCGCACCGGGACTGTGCTAGGATTTCAGGGCCCCAGTCTCTGGCCCCTGCTATGTTCTATTCCAGCCACAGGGCTCCTTCCTGCATGGCCTTCAGAGCTGCCCCTGGTTTCAGCCACATGATCTCTTGCGGCGCCGGGACAGCCCCTCAGCAAGATGACTACTCAGTAGCATGGCCGGAGCTGTTTACGGGGGAGGATTCTTCAGAGGCCACGCTGGGAGCGGGGTGGGAAACACACCGCACGGCTGATGGCCTTCCCTTCTCCTGCCCAGCCCCACCAGGCTGCGAGGCGGAGCAGGGCCCGGCCCGGCCCCACAGCAGGGCAGAGCGGGCCCTGGCCTGGCCTGGCCTCAAGCAGGGGGCCGGGCCAGTCTGTTACCTGTTCCCAGGTGGGAAGAACATGTGTGCTCACAGAGGCATGTTCAGCTTCCTAGTGGTTTAAGAAAGTGTCAGTATTCAAAACTAATCTCTGATCGGTTTTGTCAGACATGGAGGAGACTCTTAGCAGCTTCTCTTAGAAAAAAATCATTTCCATGGGTGCCTTCTTCCCTCCTCACTAAATGTCAATCCATGTAAAACCAGCACAAGAGGAAAAAGATCTACCTTTATCCATGAAAATACTTCAGGGGAACATTCCTCCTATATGTCACATGAAAATATATTTATTAAAACTATCATATTAATTACCTAGCTCATTACCAGGCTTCTGTGAAAAGTTGTAAAGTTATTTCAATTTACAAAATATCCTGTCAAAAAAAGGAAAGAGTTAGAAAAGGTATTGATTTGTAAGAAGAATGTAAGAGTTGCTTGACAAATTAACCCCTTTAGATAGGTAGTCATATCCATAACAGTTCTTATCTGATGAGACTTACCAAAGCAAAAATCCTGAAGATTCTGTATAAGGATAGATTTAGTGAGTTATGTCAGTAAAAATGTAATTAGAGTTTGAGATAATGAAAAAAAAAAAAAATAGGCTTACTTGAAATTTGCACCAATCAACATGTTTACTGATACATAATGTGTCAGACAGACAACCTTTCCTAACACTTTTCTAAATCAATGAGCTAAACCTATCTCAACATTATAAATCTAACTTCTGTGTATTGCTTTTTGACTTTTTGCAATACTTCCACTTGCTATTAAGTAAGACAAAGCTGTGCATGATTTTATGTTAAAATATGGATACAAAATCGACAAAAATTTGGGAAATAAAACAGCTTTTCTAATTTTGATGATTTAGAGCATCTCTTGTAGATATACACAGACAGACTGACATACAGATTCATATCTTTCTCCTGCAGCTCAGCTTTGTGGAATTTTTTAGCACTGATATGCTATGAAATCTACTCCTAGGAGACACCCTTAGCATGTGAGTCAAACACACCATCTCACAAAGAGTTACAAAGCCAGAGTCCAATCTGCCTAGAATACTTGAGAATTATTCTTAGGGTGTGATTTTTTGTGAGATATGAGGGGAAAGTGACTTGTGCAGCAGCTGCTTGTGTCTGCTTTCTTCTTGAATTTGGCCTTCTCATCTTCACCACTCATAACAGTCATTGGGAGGCCTCCTGACCTCCAGTGAACAATGACTTGTTGTTCTCCCCAGACAACAGTTAGGGTACCAGGAAATAGATAATCCTTTAGTCGAAGGTATGGCCGTGTTAGAGGAATCAAACTGGCATAGACCAAAGTGCTTTACAGTGAAAAGAAGCCAAAAGTTGAGTTTTACAAATTTCCTCAGGCTGTGGATTAGATTTTCTGATCTGCATGCTGCCATGGATGGAGACAACTTTAACTAGATCAGGTTGTTCAAAGCTCCATCCAGCCTGGCCTTGAACACTTCCTGGGATGAGGCATCCACAACTTCTCTGAGCAGCCTGTTCCAATGCCTCCTTACCCGCACCCTAAAAAATTTCTCCCTAATGTTTAATCTTAATTTACACTCTAACAAGTTTTAAAATATTGACCCTTATCACTACAGTTCTGGCAAAAAATCTCTTTCTGTCTTTCCTACAATCCCTGCTTTAAATAGTGAAAGGCCACAATAAGGTTTCCCCAAAGCCTTTTCTTCTCCAGTCTAAATAACTCTAAATTTTTCAGCATTTCTTCATAGAACACATTCCTGCACTGACCTTTTTTATACCTGTCTTCTCAATCCACTGTAATATGGCCAGGTCTTCTTTCTTGTGCTGGGGATCCAGAGCTAGACTCCATGTGGGCTGTTATGAGAGCAAAGTAGAGAGGAAGAATCACCACCCTCGACCTGCTGGCCAAATTTCTTTTTATGCAGGTCCGGATACAGATGACTTTCTGAGATGCAAGTACACATTGCCAGCTCTCGTCCAGTTTTTTAACCACAAGAAATTCCAAGTCCTTTTTTTGCAGGCTGCTCTCAATCTATTCATTACACAGCCTATATTACTACTGGGTATTGCTCCGATCCTGGTGCAGCACTTTGCACTTTTCCTTGTTAAATTTCATGAGTTTTGCATAGGCCCATTCTTCAAGCCTGTCCAGGTCCCTCTGGATACCATGCCTTCCCTCCAGCACATCAATCACACTACACAGCTTGGGGTCATCAGCAAATTTGTTAAGGGTGCCTCAATCCCACTATATCACCACTGAAAATATTAACTAGTATTGATCCTAGTGTGCGCCCTTGAGGGATTCCACTTGTTACTGGTTTCCACTTAGATATTGAGCTATTGACACAGTTTGGATGTGGCAATCCAGCCAATTCCTAATCCATCCAAGAGTTCATCTGCCAAACCCATATATTTGCAATGTAGTATCAAGAATGTTGTGTGGGACTGTCTCTATGGCCTTACAGAAGTCAAGATAGTTGATAACTACAGCTCTTGTCTTGCCCTTTCCGTTGTAGAGGGCCACAAGATCAGTCAGGCACAATCTGACCTTGTTGAAGCCATGTTGGCTGTGTCTAATCATCTCCCTGTCTTCTATATGCTTGGAAATGTGTTCTGGGAGGATCTGTTCCATGATCTTAAAGCCACTGAGGTGCAGCTGGCTGGTCAATACTTCATACCCTGGGATTAATACCAATATCTGCAAATATGTCAACAGAAGAGAGCATTATGATAATATATAATGAAGGTTTGAAGTAAAGGATCTCCTCTGAGTCATTGCAAATCACAAGGCCAGCAAAGACTTTACAAGCTCAACCATTCTTTCTATGTTTGTACTATCCTGATTAAGAAGAATAACTGTCTGACAACCAGAAAAGCCTCTTCTAAGTCTGCGGGTTTTTGTACCTATATCAATCTGTCATAACTGCCTTTACTGTTTGGTGGGAAGGTTTAAATTCCTGTCTTTCTCATCCAATGAGAAAATGACTCAGAACCCTCTGCTGTGTACTTTATAGACTGTAGTGCAAAATGTATACATAAAAGATATTCAACACATATCTTGAAGATAAATAAAACCTCACAAAGGCAATCATTGAGGTCTATCAATTCTAATGCCAGGCAGGTTAGGTAATTTCAATGAAATAGGATAACTGAATTTTAAAACCTAGTTTTAAAAGGTACTGCTGAAGGATTTTACTCCCTACAGCCTTTAGTTAGAGTGTTGGTTGTTCAGTATCTCATGTTCTCTGGCTCTAAAAGAATGCAACAAGAAAATGAATTAGGGTTTTCTTTATGTTTTAGAGACAGGTAATGGATTACTACAACTTGGAAAGATGCTTCAGGACTAGACAGTCCACCTAAACCTAGACAATTTTAGAAAAATAAAAAATCCCAAATTTGCTGCTCTAGCAGCAAATAAACCATTTTAACTTAAACAATTTTGGTAATCAATATCTAATCTGCTCTCACAGCCTTTTTTTTCGTTAGAAACTAAAATGTGAAATGTTGGAATGTTTTGTAGACAAAGAGGGAGCTTCAGCTTCATTACTTTGTGTCTAATTTGCCACAAAAAAATTACACTTTCATGTTTCTAATTTTGACAAAATAAGGCAATCCATCATTTCTCTGTGTTACTTCTTGCTTTCTAAACACCAGTCTTATTTTGTCAGGCAATTTTTTTTCTTTAATTTCAACTGACTCCACTGACCATGTCCTAGAGTATAATCCTTCTTTCAATGACTTTTTGTCCTGATGTGTCTCAAATATTCCGAAACACTTGCTTGTCTCAGCCACACTTTACTCACTGTATTGCCACAAAAATTCATATAGGTGGCATATGGCATATGTCATATGACAATTGGTACAGAAAGACCTGTCTGTACTGCTGCATTAAAGCACAGCAAACTGCAGATAGCCAACCCTACTTAAAATGGTAAGGCACTTTATAAAGGTTGTAGTTTGTCTGTGGAGGTAGAATGCTTTCCATTGAGCACATGTTTTTCCTGCTGTTTTAAGAGACCTAAATTACATGAAAAGGGGAAAGAAGCATTTTTTCAATCAGCAAAATAATTGCAAATTGAACCCTGTAATTAGAAATTTGTATTTCAGGGTTCACTTAATGCGCTTGTGCACTATATTGATATTTGAGGCAGTTTTGTAGTTCAGAGTCTGCATATAGAAATTGAGACCATATAAAAACTCATCTCTAGAGGTCTGAGCATCATTATTTTTATTTATTTACACGTTCATGCATTTTTTACAGAATAAAATAATTTGCCTTTATTTTGCTTGACAGGAAAACTGCTATTAGTACATTGTTTAAATAGATTATACACATACACCAAATAGAACTTTTCCTTGCAGGTAAATATACTAGAAAATATTTTTCTCATGTTCAGTTGGCACAGCCTATTTACAAATGAGGAACTGAAGTTTATAGCTTCTTACAGCAATAAAAGTGTATTAAGGAACATGAAAAATGCACAGAATGCATTACTGCTACCTATTTATAATTTAAGCTTTTGCCTATTGTCTCATCTGAGAGCTATTAGTGCAATTTAAACTCAAGGACTGCTTTTTGGGATTAACTATAAGAAAGGTTGTCTAAAACGATGCAAAGAGAATTCAACCCTGCAAAACTAAGAGAAGAATTCACAACATAATATGAAGATTAGAGTATGTATACATATGTAACACTTACAGTAGAATAGTGATGCCAACATGTAGAAATACCTACATTTTGTAAGTTATTTTTTACATAGAGAATATTTTTGGAGGGAATGCTCAGACCTGAAGCTTTCCATCTATGTTTTGGAATATTACATGTCTGTTTATGAATAAAGATTGTTGTCGACAACATTAGCTTATTTTTAATAGTCTTTAGACACTACAGAAGAGTTATTGCATTTGTACAATTTTTGAACGAAGCAAAACATGTTTCTTGTTATTAGGATTGTGGTTTTTAAACATAAAGACTCTACTTTCCCTTAGATCTGCACAGATGGTTTTACACTAAGATAAATTACCTCTGGTAGCCATTTTTATACCACTATTTGGCAAACACTTCATATTTGGGTTCTTTGTTTAAAATACATCTTTAAAGTTTTAAGCATCAGTATTAAGAATACTGAATTTCACATTAAAAAAAGATAAATATTCTGTGGAACATTCAACCATATCCATAATTTAAGACGAATGGATTTATCAAAGATGACAACTACTTTTGGCATATTTACTGGGTTTTACATTTCCTAATACTAAGGTTTGCCATTCTCATTCCATTTCCAATTTTTTTGAATTTTCATTTGTGTAGACCTTGATGTAGAGTTTTCTGGAGCAGAACTGGTTGATTATGTTTTTTAAAACAGTCTTAAAGGTCATATATAACAAATTCAATGATCGCTGTAAAATCAGAATCACAGATACAACCTCAAGAAAAATAACAAATATTAGACAATAACACATTTTAATATCTTGTTGATATTAATATCAATCATAATATAGGTTAGGATGAGACATCTGAGCATTTTATACACTTGGAATCACCTACGAAATTTCCAGCAGAAAAGCAACTCAATCTAATAGCATTCATAGAGTAGAATCTGTATATAGCTCAAATATGTCTAAGCTGCAATGTTATTATATAGTCACTGAACAAGTAATTATACTATCTATTATTATAATTAATTTGTCCTGTGAAGATATCTGAAAATAATTAATAAGACTGTGGAAAATTATACTTTAAAAATTCTTGTATGGTACATCAAGAGAAGGAAATTCTTCTTTTTTAATCTGTATACAGTAATTCTGCCTTCACACTTGTAGTACAGGCAAGGTTGTGATCCTGTTAGCAGGGTATTGGAAAATATTTCTAACAAAGACACTTTTAGCTGTTTCTAAACAAAATACTTTTTGCAAATTGGTTCATATTTGACGTTTTGATAAAGAACTGTCAATCTCAGCAGTTTTATTGCTGCAAATCACTATGAATTTTTATTGGGCTGATCTTAAAAGTCATTTGAGACATTTTAGATTCAGTCTTCATCCTGGCTGTGATATATTCATTTTTATTTTCAAGTATCTATTCCTACTGCTGAGGAAGCCTACAGGATTCAATTTGAATCAACAACAGGAATAAAATCTACTTTTTTATACTTTTCAGTGCTTGTTCTTTTATGTCACTTGAGTTCTTTCCCCGTGACCAGTGAAATCTTTCCAGGACTTTGTGACATCATTATTCTCCCACAGTTATGTGTCATTTCCCTATAAAATCCACCTCATACTTTCAGCTAACTTTTCAAATATGCGCACATGGCTATTAAAATTTTTTTTAGATCTTTTCAACAGACAAGGTGAAAACTTCAAGATTTCTTTACCAAGAAAATTTTTATTTGTGATTTTTTTTTCCAGGGGAAATTTGCATTTCAGTAAAAAGGCTCAAAAACTTTTACTTCCAACAGCCATTATTAAGACATAGTCTTAATATTTTCAATTTTTAATTAGCATTGCTAAACATTAGGGTATATCAAAGTCCTATTCTTTCAGCTATATCTTACCTATCTCCCTGTATTAAGTGCGTGGAATATGCTCAAGGATTGCAATATGCAAAGGCACAGAACATGAAAAATAACACTAAAGGAGCCCTGCCAAATATTGCTGTTGTAGGTGGCACTGAAATGCCACAGATTTCTACCGATGCTTAAAATCTTCTATTCATTTTGTTATATGGTGCAATAACACCACCATTAACCAAGATGAGAGCTAGTTTGTGCACAATTTATGTTCCAATAGTTGTAATAAAATAGGCACGTATGCTTTCATCCAAAGTACTTGCATCTTATACATATGCCAAATGATTACAATAATATATATCACTGATGGTCTTCACATAAATATAAATTTAGGTACAACTTTCCTGTATCATTAGCCATAAAAACTTCAGGAGCACTGAGGCAGTATGAGATACCAATGGGCAAGAAATACAACACTGTACCTTCAGGGGATAATTTCAGAAAATCATTATCAGCTTTACTTTCATTAACTCACTCAAGCAAAGATCAACAATCATCTTGGTTTCTCTTTATTGAAGCATTATAATCCAGGATAAAAGAACTTAGTTCATTCTAACACAAAACACTTAGTGTGTGCTAGACTGATTGTGAGCTCATGAAGTTTCTTCCTAGTGTATCAATGCCACTCATTTGTACCTGCAGCAGGTTTTACCTCAGAAGTTCAAGATAAACTGCTGAAAAAAAATGGCCTGCAATTTGCTCTGTTATTATGAGCTTATTTGGATCTTATTGTCACCTTTATATAGACTGTTACTGGTATGCAATAAGAAAATGTGTGAATTGATACTTCTATCCATATCATCTATCAAGTGAGAAAAAAATTGCACACTGAAGAAGACGACGGAGATTTTACTCCACTTGATATGTAATATTTTAATGATATTCCAGTGGCATTATTCAGGTATCTCCATTTGTGAGCTAGAGCATCCCAATAGCCAAAGAAACTTAAAGAAACTTTAGCTAGCTAAAACTAACTAAAAAGCACAAGAGATCTTTGTTTGCAGTCTGTCTAGAGCCTCAGCTGAACAGGCTGATTAGGAGAAGAAGAAGAATGCCGAGGAGTGAGAGTTGTTTTCAAAACAAACTTCCAAACTTCGCTGCTTCTTCTTTCGCTGCTCTACTCTTAGAATTAGTCTTAAAGGTACAGAACATAATATATAGAACAGATGATTGGGGATACAAGCATCATAAAGTCACTTTAGGACATTCTACTCTTTGTCTTTATATCGTCAAGTTACTACTAAAACTAAATGAACTCTAACTCTACACACACTTTATACATATATATTTACAGTATATAACTTTATACAGAAAATCGCAGCAAACTTTACGATTTCATTTGGTCTGACATGTCAAAACACTTATACATATGCAACACAATTATAAATTTATTTATGCTGAAATATTTCATTGAAATTAGGGGCATGTATCTTGTAATCACATCAAACAGTCAGCTTTCGGACCACACAATGTAAGCAATATTACTTTTGGTACAGAGTAGTGTTGGACCTTTCTGTAATTCCTTGACTAGGAATTCTATTCTGCATAGGCTGTTGCAGGAACATCAATAAACTGATAGTTGGTGATTGATTAGGGATTTATTCATTTGGAACTAATTCAAGTCAGGGTGGAGAAAAGAAATCAAGATCTAATTTAGAAAAGAAAAAGAGCGGACAAACTATACAGCAAAGACAAACAGGCAAATAAAAGTGGAGAATCTTGAGCTTGAATTACAATAAGTAACCATGGTCTGAATTTTGCAGATTGAAAGTCTCTAACTTTCTCATTTTGTATGAACACTAAAATTTAGTTTGTGGTTGATGGTGGTCATTAGATGTTTCTATATTTTTTTTTCTACCTGCACCTGCATCAATTTCATGCAAAGCCTACATCTACTGTACAGTGTAATTCTGTTAAGCTAAATAGCTATGAAGATCCACTCCTTTAATTCTTAGAAAAATATCTGACGTAACTGACAAGATACTGTGTCTGTAGTGATACTCTTTCAAATATGCACTTTACAATTTGTAAGTAGGAAAATAATTTACTCTCAGATTAAACCTTATAACAAGACAAGTTAATGTGTGGCAAGGGCAATGAGCTGGTGATAGGAGCATCTTGTAGCTTCATGGATGGCAGTCTCCATCACCAAGGTGTGAGAAGGAACTTTCTCCTGGAAGTCACAGAGTTTGGAAACTTATCAAGCAGATACCTATTCCTCAGTGGCACGTGGATTACATGACCTCTTAAGGTCACCTTTTCACTCCTCTGTGTATGATTTTTTAACATGGGCCAGCCAAGACCTTTGAACTAGTAAACATTGCCCAATAATTTCCCTGTAATATACTTCTGACTGAAAACTTTTCAAATGTTGGTAGAGTCGGAACAATTTTTGAAATTTTCAATTTCCCAGAAAAACAACCTGAATTAGAAAATTATACTGCCAGACAGATGATTAGTAATGTAACACCAGACTGTTACGACTGTTAATTCACCGTCAGTCTAAAAACACTGGGAAAGAATCTTGTTCACGCCAGTCAGGTCCTCTTCCAATTCTGTGTACCACTTAGACTTTACTGCCTTAAGTAGTGAAACTGCCTTTCTCCTGATTTTATTTTAACAGCATAAAATACTATATATGCTGCTTTCTTTATTTATCATTTTATTTTGTGCAGGGGCCTGACAGATGGCCCCTGCATGGAGGGGCTGCCTTGTGTGGGTTCCACCAGCTCCAACCAATCCCCCACAGGGCATGACTGAGCCCCAGAGCCAATGGCAGTGCCTTGGAAACAGCGGGAATAAGGGAGGACAGAATGGTGAAGGGAACAGTGGGAGAGATCCCCCTGAGAGCCCCCAGGGGAAAGAAAGAGGAGGGAGAGGAGGGGCTCCAGGTGTCCCAGCAGGAATTCCCTGGGAGCCTCTGGAGGAAAGCATGGCAGAGAAAGTGATCTCCTTGCTTCCCATGGAGGACTGCACACAAGATCCAGGGGGTAAATCATTATGGAACTGCATGGAGAGACTACCCTGGAGTAGGTTTATCCTATGCAGCCTGTGGACTGAAGATCTGAAGGTCTTCGCTGGAACAAGGGAAAGCCCCATTGCACTGCTGAGGGGCTGGGAGGTAGATGACTTAAGGATGAGCTAACATTTAGTCTGGGAAAAGGGAGAATAAAGGAAGGTGCTGTTTTAATTTGTCTTTGTTTCTTACCACCTAAATCTATTTTAATTGTCAATAAATGAAATTATTTTTGCCCCAGTCTGTTTTGCCTGTAAGTAACAGCAAGTGAACTCTCCTCCATTATGAGCCATGGGCTTCTTTATCTTTTTTTCTCCTTGCCTGTTTTGTTGCGGAGTGAGAGTTCAAGAGCATCTGGCAGCCAGCCAAGGACAACCTACCACAGACATTTACAGCAGATATTGATAAAGTTGGGGAATCACCAGTAAATATATCTATCAAATTTTTAAATCTCTCCTTTCAGACATAGTGCAAGACAAAAAGCAAAGCTTTATTAATTGACTCCCTAATGGGCCAGTTATGGATAATTACCTAGGAATTATGTGTTCAAATATTTGGAATCATTGTATTAGATCACAAGATGGATTTTGAGACTAAAATATCAAAGAAGATAATCCTGAAAAATCCAGTAACCTTGGTTTTCTAACAAAAATACCAACTTTGTAAACAATATTATTTAAAAAAAAACAACTGATAGGGAACAATGTAAAACAAAATTAGCACTCTTGGAATGGAAGTAAATTACTAGTCACTTGTTACACTTAACAGTCACTTTAAAAGGCTGTAGCTCTGAGCAGCCATATTAGGAGCATAGCCATAACAATGTCTTTCTAACTGGCTTTGTTTCATGGTTGCTGAGGAAGCATAATAGTTTGCAAAGGTATCAGTGGACCAAGTTAACAATTCAAAACCCCAAGACTCTGAGAAGATGAAAGAACTCAGATTGTTCGCTCTAGGATTATAGACATCTCTGACTTCTTTAAAGATTTGCTTGGAAGTATTCTGTGGGATAAGGTCTCTGAGGGAAGGGTATTACAAAAATGGATTTGCTTGCATTTTTCTTTTCTCTCTTCATACACAGGCATTAGAAAGAAGAAAGCAGAATTGCACATCAAAACCTGGTTTGGTTTGGTTTGGTTTGGTTTGGTTTGGTTTGGTTTGGTTTGGTTTGGTTTGGTTTCTTCTCACAGCAACCCACTTTTACAGGCAAAATCATATTTGGAAAAGTTTTCCTTACATGGGTCATTGAAGCCATCTTTACCTTGTAGATTTTTCCTGTGTAATAAAGAGACAATCAAGAACAATTGGTGATGTCCACAGGTGACTTCCAAGTGTGCCCAAATGGCCAAGAAGGCTAATGGCATCTTGACCTATATCAGAAATAATATGTCCACCAGGGCAGTGACCCTCCCCTGTGCTCAGCACTGGTGAGGCCACACCTCAAATCCTGTGTTCAGTTTTGAGCCCTTCATGACTAGAAAAACATTGAGGTCCTGGAGCATGTCCGGGGAAGGGCAAAAGAGCTGGGGAAAGCTCTATAGCACAAGTCTGATGAGGAGCAGCTGAGGAAGCTGGGGGTATTTAGCCTGGGGAAAGGAGGCTCAGGGGAGATGTTCTCTACATGTTTCTGAAACGAGGGTGTAGTGATGTGGAGGTCAATCTCTTCTTCCAAATAACAAGTGTTAAGACAAGAGGAAATGGTCTCAGATTATGCTTGTATGTTTAGATTGAAACTGGGAAGAATTCCTTCACCAACAGGGCTGACAAGCCCTGGAACATGTTGTCCAGGAGAAGGGTTGAGTCACAATCCCTGGAGGTATTTAAAAGATATGTAAATGTGGCACTTGGGAATATGGTTAAGTGGTGGACTTGGAAGTGCTGGTTTGAGAGTTGGACTTGATTATCTTAAATTTTTTTTTCTAAACTAAACAATTTCATGGTCTGTGATTAAACATAGTGAAATGGGATGATAAATGGGTGGATCTGACTATTACAGACCCCATGGGACATGCTGGAGAGCCCAGTCTCAAGTCCAATGTAACTAGAAGGCAATATTTGCTGTTGCAGCTTGTGCCTCTCTCATTGGATGCAGCCCGACTCCTGTGGAGTCACATCAGTGTTCATTATTCCTGGTCCCCAGTGCTTGCTTCCAAGGGTCACTCTTTGATCGAGCACATTGAATCAAAGCATCCAGATCAATGGACACAGTATGAATACAACTCAAAACTGGTGCCCAAATGTACCTTCTGAAGCAAGAACCCTAGAAAAATCTAGGACAGAGACAATCTTCCTGGAGGCAGCTGAGGACCAGGAGTATCATCACTTCTAATTGCAATTGGAAAGTGGAAGGATTGCTGAGCTGGTCCTTGAAAGAGACATGCAAGAGATAACAGCCCTTCAGGATTAGAGCTGTTTCAGAGTACGCCTGACTGCAGGTCATCATGGATAAACCATCCAGATAGGAGTGAAAATGCTTTAGAAATTTTTGTGTTAATTTCTTTCTATTTAAATGTGAATCTTATCATCATATTAATAAATAGACACTGATTCTCTTTGAAGTGCTCGGTAGTCACTACCATTTCTCTACCTTAACAGTAAACTCTGTCTCAAAGACACTCCAGATACTGCTGGAGGCAGAAAGGAGACAACAAATACTGTGTGATATTCAGACCTGATGTAAGACAGTCACAGTGCCCAAGTAAGGAGGAATCCAAACGCAGGTTGGGCACTAAATGAAAGGTGGGAAGAAAGTAAAATAGAAAGTGCAAAGGAAAATGGTCAAGTTCATAAAATGTGTATATTTGAGTAAGAACTGTCTTCTCTATCTGAATCAAATACAAAGGAGCTGATTCTTGACTAATTTTCCCCTCCAGATAAACTCTGCAGTGATTATCTATATGCTTAGAGCCAGGTAATTTACAAAACAATAAGACTCTGATACATCAGTGAAGGGGTTCACTTAATACCAGAGTGTATGGGGTCAAAAAAAAGCAGATGGAAAGTTTGGAAGTATTTTAATAGGAGGTATGCATTTAATGATCTGTTGAATTACATGGACCTTGGAAACTTGCTATGATTCTCATAAATCTTAATAGGTTACAGGGATAGACTATTTACAAGGACATGGAGTGACAGGACAAGGGAGAATGACTTCCAACTGACAGGGAGTAGGTTTAGATCACTTATTAGGAAATAATTCTTGCCTTTGAGGCTGTTGAGGCTCTGACAGAGATTGCTCAGAGCAGTTGTGGATGCCCCATCCTTGGGACTATTCAAGGTTAGGTTCGATGGAACTCTGAACAACCTGGTCTTATGGAAGATGTCCCTGCCCATGGCAGGGGGTTGGAAATGAATGAGCTTTAAGGCGCTTTCAAACTCAAACCATTCATTCGTTTGTGAACATGGATAGACTTGTAGCTGATCTAAATCACTAGAACACTATGACTTCTCATGGACTATTTAGCCAAATGGAGTGGAAAAAAGTCTTGAAGGCATAATTTTAGGCATAAAAGTTTTGAAGGCATACATCTTAGAAGCAGTAAGTGTCATTTTATAGACTGGAAACTTTCATCATACTGATAGGTGCAGATCTCAAGAACCTGCATATATTATATTGCTTTCTCCTTTTCAGCATATTTCAAATGCAACTTTGTCTTTTGGCTGTTGAGAGTAAATTCATTTGAAAAAGTACTAGAGGCCAAAAAATAACTTAGAAAAATATAAAAATACATATGGGTGACAAAATAACTGCTTATTCTGGTAAACAACATTTCTATAGTTTATAAATAAATCATTGCAGCTTCTTAACATTCTCTGATTGAAGTAGCTCAGAAGCTACTCCAGAATTTAACATTTGGATTTTAAGCTGAAGTGCAGAAAAATAGACAATGTGTGAATGTCACCAACAATTCACTAATATTAAAAGTTATAAACTGTCTAGCAACGTTTCAGATATTCATTCATTTATGAAAAGACATTATATGTCTTGTAGGGATTTAAAATGGTTTCTGAACAAATGAAATGAGGAAGGGACTTAAATATTAGATAAAGTATCAGCTAAATGATGTAGCCAGCTAGATTATAGGTGCAAAGACATTACTGTCACCATTTTTAGAAACAGGTAAGTTACATACCAATCTTTGTACGTATATTTTTTGTTGATGAGCAGTCAGCAATTTATCAGTATTCCCCATGCAGAGGTCATCTGAATTTTTAATGGCATCTGAATTTTTAAAGTGATGTTTGTTCCTCAAGAATTACATCAAATATTTTATTAAAAAAAAATGTTTTCTTTTACAATTACAGTGATCAAAATTACAATGTGCTACAAAACAAATAAAGAGCTTCTGGTTTAGGTTGCCTATTTTCAAATGCACAAATATGTAGGATGACTTCCAGAATACCATACTCAAATATGATGTCCTAAATCTGTGTATTTTGGAGTTCTCTGATATGATCAGACATTTGTCACACAGAGAATAAGTGAAGATCAACATGTGTCTGGCACATCATTAAGAGAAAATGGAATTTTGCCACAGCACCAAGGTGCTTCTGTCAGAAATCTCTTCTAAGGAATCTTAATATGTTCCACTTCTTATGCTAAAGAAATGGCTTGAAGTTGCAGCATTTTGGAAGGCTCTACTGCATCAGAATGAGCTTTCTGAAGAGAGACAAAAAGTAGAGTAACTCATCTTTGCTTATAAATCCTAAATTCTCCTGAATATTTTAAGATTTGTGGGATTTACTCTTGGTAGGAAGACCTGCAGGTCTTAATGCCAGGTTAACAGCACAGGCACTTCTTTTTAAGTACTTCCATGGCAATATGGTATATAAAAGTAATTTAAATGAAAATAATGGGAGTGGGGAAACTTATTTCTAGAACTAGTATGGATTTCTTCAAGGTAAGCTAAATATATAACAAAATTTTAGTGAAAAGTAAAGCAAAGATAATTAAACCTTGAAGAACCCTCTTTTCACTTATTTCATGAATTTCTGACTAGAAAGAAGATAGAGCTCTTGCTCAATTTTAATAATCTGAAAGTTTGATTGCTACAGTTAATATTGCAAAAGGCAAATTCAGATTAAAAGTTACACCAGCTAACATGAGCATTTATTTTAAAATGGGATGAGTTTGTGTTCTTGTGCAATAACCACAGAAGTAACCTGAAAACCAGCTAAAGCCAAAGTCAGGTTCCTGATCTAGTCCTAATCTAATCTATCAGCCTAATTTAATCTTAAATTCCCTGAAATTAAGCCCTCTCAAACCATAACAAACAGGTTTATCAAACACAGTCTTGTGATCTCATTGGACACATAAAGAGAAAAAGGCTAACATAACATATTATATTTCTGTAGCAGACTGTGCAAACTCAAATAATACTCAGAAACAAGGAATGAAAGTTAAAATTTTGCCATGTTTCTGTAAATTCCACTGCACTGGTTTAGGATATTTGGGATACTGGAATCCAGAGTTATTTTCTACAACTCATCTCTTAAAAATACTCAATTAATCTATAAGTATAACTACATATAATTAAAGTTATTTTCTTTTTCTCTATTTCCATACGATGATCTAAAATTAAAGATAAAATGTGGCATTATGAATGTACAAATTTACACTATTCAACTTCATAAATATGACATGACATCTACATTCTATAAGGTAGAATATCCAATCTCATGAATTTTAGGGCTGTCAGTTACTGGAGAAAAGAGAAAGAAAAACTTTGACATAACAAAGTACCTCTAATTTCCATATTTGCTATATGGAATACACATATGCAGTATGTTTGGAAGTTACTAATTAGAACTCATTCTGTAACATAAAAGGTTGTGTTTTAAAAGTGAATACAGCAGAATTGTCCATTTTCTATTCTTGGTATGCAGGTAAGTGTGCTGGTTTTGCATTAATTGACATTTAGTGAGCAGGGAAGAAGCGTCACAGGAGTGATTTTCTAAGAGAAGCTGCTACCAGTTTGTTCCATGCCTGATGAAACCAACCAGTGGCTAGTTTGAATACTGACACCTTGTTAAACCACTAGAAAGCTGAACACCCCTCTGTGAACACACATGTTAAAAACTAACAAGCCCAGGAAAAGCCTCTTCTTCTTCTTCCAGCCCGAGAAGAGGTAACAGGCCAGCCCGGCTCCCTTCATGCAGCTGGGCCAGGCCGGGCAGGTCCTTCTGAGGGGTCGGACCCCTTCCCAGGGAGCCCGCCAGGTCCCGTCCTGTTAACATCCTGCCGCAGGGCTGGTTCTCCCCCCACTTCCAGCGTGGTCAGGCCGAATCACAGCTGGAATTTAATGCAGTATGGGCCTGAGACCAGCCGTGTGGCCACAACGGCTGCCACCATTCTGGCCAGGCCTCCTGAGTCCCTGGTACAGCCCATCGTGACTGTGCCAACAGCGTTTCAGCCAATGCCGACCATAATGACCATCCACAGGCCCTGGGTGAGATATTAACTCTTTAATTGCACAATGAAACTTGCAACATTGATCCTCTCTTGAGTGAGAGAAAAGGACAGAGTGAAGAGACGTAGAGAGACAACATGAATACACCAAGGTCAGTGAAGAAGGAGTCAAGTCCCACATGGGAGGAAAATGAAGAAATGCCTTAGTCTCAGGCTGAAATTCTTTTGTAAGGCCATGATGATGGACTGTTGATACACTAGAATATCACTTTAATTCATGAAAACAGTATGAGGGGATGGAGAGTTCAAATTGCAGACATGAGCAAAGGCATTTGTGTTGAAGCAAGTAAATGTTGACGTAGCTGTGATCTCATAAGAAGCTTGAACAGAGAGAGAGGAGAGTGATGAAGACACTTTGCCCCCAGGGAAAGAAGAAGAAGATCTCTGTTCCCAGAGATGGAGATGATGTCAGAGACATGAAGAGAACCTTTGCTTTGAACAGCTCGTCCTTAGAATCGTACTCCATAAGCTTGACATAGCCCATGAACGCAGCTGTGGGAAGGCTGCGAAAGATGGGAGGGACTTCATGAGTGCAGATTTCCAGGCAGCTGCTCTTCATGAAAAGTAAAACCACGGGAGAACTGTTTTCTTATGGAGAAGTCTCCATGACAGAGCAAAAGAGACTCCTCTCCCTAAGAGACCTGATGAAAGACTATTTTTAGAGGTGGTAAACAGACCTAAGTCCCAAGGTTTTGTCTCTGTACATTGTCAGTGGGAAAGAAAAGAAGGTTGTAAGGGGAGGGAAAGTGTTCTGAAGATTTTATTCTGATTCTTATTATATTTTTTTTTCTTTCAGTTCTGTTTAAATAAAGTTTTCTTTATACCCTTTAAAGTTTTGAGCCTGCTTTGCTC
>VYZR01059730.1:0-10311 GCA_013400675.1 Oxylabes madagascariensis
GTGAAGAATCACATATTCCCACCTGTGTTTCTCCTCCATCATCAGCCGGTGGTCTGATGATCATCATTCTGGTCCCACTTCTCACATCAGTTAACATTTTGTGGATGGCAGCCTTTCACTGGGACAAACACACTTTTGGATCCCATCACACTTGTCCCTGGTGGCCTCTCTACTCTGTGTGTGCTGCTGGCCCTGTCACCCTCCAGGTGGGCCTGCTGGGGACTCCCATGTGCTTTGCTGGAACCCAGGAGGAGCCCCACAGATGTGAGCATGTGTACAAGTGACCTTCAGAGAGCTGAGGTCACACAGCCAACCACTCCAGGTGCAGGAGAAACCGAGCAAAGCTGCCTCTGCAGGTTTCCCATTTCATTGTTTCCTCAAGGCTCCCCACCCAGGCTCATCTCCATGCACAAAATGGATGGTTCCTACTGGCAGAACAACACCAGAGCCACAATCATGCTTGGAGAGCCACCTGAAGCAGGTCTGTGTGGGCCCTAAAGCAGTTAAACTGCTGAGCATGGAGGAAATCTGCCCATTCTGTTGTGCTAATATTGCATTTATATTGCTCCTGGTAGAGGTACTCGCTGTAACCCAGCAAAGGGGATTCCTCTCCCACACACAGCTCTGCTCCCAGCGCAGGTCCTGTGTGCAGGGGCCTCTGGGAAGGCAGCATAAAGTCCTGTAATTAAAGCCTGGATCCTAATGTGCAAGTACAGAGAGGCCACATGCTGGCTGGTTTTCTTTGTAGCTTGAATAGTGTTTCTTTAATGCAGGTGGGTTGTTTTTTTGGTTGGAGGGTTTTTCGTGCGTGTGAGAAACATAAATAGGCCTTCATCTTTTATGCATTTCCTTGTGCCTTCCAGACACAGAGCTCCTCTCCATCATTTGACATCATTTCTAGTTTTGAAAGACGCACTTACTAGAAAAAGATATAAGGGTGTTTTCATTGCAGTACATCATATTCACATACATAAAATATTAAAAGCAATATAGATGAACCCAAAAACAATGCAGCACTTTAGAAAATAGTATTAGTCTTTTCCCTAGGTGTTAGAGAATGAGATAAATCCTACTCTGTTAGACATTACAGCCTCTATGGACTCCCAAGGGGAGTGTGTGTCATGCCTAGAGATACCAGGAGGGTCTGTTATGAGGAGAGCAAAAGATTTCCTGCTATACACATGCAGACGCAGAGGAATATAAATATATGTATGTGTGTGTGTATGGATGCTGACATAGCATTTGTCAGCACTGCCAAGGAGCACTGGTTATGCCTGCCCTATACCACTGTCTCTCAAGGACAGAATGCATTTCCCAAGTACTCTCCCAGTCTGTGCTGGATCTTCCCAGGGAAGCCCAGAGGTCCTGAATCTATGGCACAGTGCCATGGAGAGGCCTACAGGGCATGGCAGTGAATGGCAAATGTAGCCCAGTGGAAACAACACATTTTCCTCTAACGGGCAGCCCCACTAAAGGAGCCCTCCAAATATCCTTGCTCAACTCACTGCAGACAGACTTTGGCCTCAGGTGAGCCCAGGCTCAATCTCAGGTGGCTAAAGGTGATCCCTCTGACCTTCAGCAGTCTCCTGGAGACAAGAACCCTCACAGATCACCTCCCTCATATAAGAAGGCAAAATGGTTTTCCTCCTCTTAAAGGGTGTCCTAGAGGCTCAGCCCCGCAGTAACCAACTGCAATACTCACTGAAGCCCAGTAGGATGAGGAAACAAGAACTCAAACCATCCAGGATCACACCCAGCGTGGGACCTAATGTAGCCTCTGAGTTCATTCCTCTGTGAGAAAAGCAGATTTACTCTCAGGGTTAGTGTCTGCATGTTTTTCCAGCTGCTAGCTCTCTCCCCATCCTTCAGATCCATGTGCCTTTCCAGTCTGTCAGTTCTTCATTCATGTCCACATGTGGGTTCCCTTCTTCTTCCCTGTGTGAAGCCTCCCACAGCCCACCCAGCTCCTCCAATGCCATCCTTCAGTTCCCCTCCTGGGGCAAGGCAGCAGGAGCCAGCACTGCTCCCCTGTCTCTGCTTGCTGGGGTTAAAACCATTTCATCTGCTAATGTAGGTACACAGAAGTGCTTTCAGCAAAAGCTGTTTGAAAAACAGGAGCAATCATTTACTGAACCTTTAAAAACCTGCAAAATCCTCTTCATTCTGTTATCTTCCCTTTTTCAATCTTCCCTTTTTTCAACCTTCCCTCTTTTATTTCCCTTTTTCCTATAGAAAAGTCTTATATTAATAATTATTAGTGTCTCTCTTTCATGGGTATTTGATTCCATATTGCTGGTGAAAAAAAAAAGGGTAAATATAAAAGGCTTCTAAAGCATTTAGAGTCATACACCCACATGTCTCTCCAATATTATCTTGCTTTTCAAAGTCAGACTGAAAAATCTACAATTATTGTAAAAGTTTTAAAACAATTTAAAGATCTGATTCCTCAAAGTTCAGGTGGTTCAGGATTCAGTAGCCACCAAAGAAAGTAAAACCAGAACCAACAGAAAATATGAAAATCCTTTTACAGGCAGAAAATGTTAATGGGAGAAACATTAAAGGTGTTAATAGTACCAATGCCATATTCAGTATCTCCTATAAATGGAGAAGGGAATGTTACTGTTGGCAACCCTAGGCAATGACAGGAAGTATTTATTAGCTCAACGGGATCCTATATTTGCAAGGGTAAATCCAGCCAGCAAGAATTATCGCTCTGTTGACAGACGAGCTAAGGGGGCAGGGAGAAGGTAGGTGGCAAAGTGGGCATTCACTGAGGGCAAGGGAGAGGTGCAGAGCCCCAAAAAGCAGCACTCCCCAAGTAAGAGGGCTCTAAGGGCTCCCCTCCAGCCCTGCTCAGAGCAGCTCACAGCTGTGGCTGCTCTGATGATATTTTTATGAATGGTGAAAGGAAACTTTGGTCCAACAAGTCATAGGAGAAGTACTGGGATAAAAGAGAGAAGGGCAAAAGGGAATAAAAGAGAATAAAAAAGAAAGGTGGTTAATGCCATGTAGTTGTAGGTAGATGCTTGCCGATAAATCATGCGATGGTGTGTAACATGAAAAGAAAATTGAAGCAAGTTATTCAAAGGGAAATTCCACGACACATGGAGAAAACTCTTCAGCTGTACACCAGAGATTTGATTTTCTCTGTTCAGAATACCTGCAGCATGCATGGACTTCACTGCCAACAGGGACTATTCATTTATTATGGTTATATAGTGCCAGGCACTTGAAGCAAGTCCTACAAAGCTCTGTGATTCATACAGACCACAGACCTAATCCCAGAACGTTTATTGTCATCAGTGAAAAAAGGCTAAGCTGTGACAGGCACTCTTGGCCAGGAAGAAGCAGAGCTGGTGCCCTGACTATTTTGGGACAAAGACGTCCTGTTCCTCCAAAGCCTGAGCTGGGAGTACATCTTTCCCACTGGGAAGCACCAGCCAGGCTGGCTGCAGGGGCAGCCAGGGGGAACCTGGCCCTCTACAGCAACTTCAGATGCCTGTTATACAGATGCAGATGAATAAAGAACTTGAGTTTATTTTTTGTGTGTGTTTGAAATGAGGATAGTCGTAATTCCTGCTTTTCATTTTGATAATATTAAAGCATTCCTTCTAATTCATTTTGCTCTTCTATGCATCTTGAAAACTGTCCCGTGCTTACGTGGTAAAACATCCCCTCTCCCTCCAAAAGTGTTTTTATGTTCTTGCGTGATGTGAATTATAATCAGGAATGGGGCAACAGCATTAATGTGATATTTTTCCAATACAGTTTGAAGCTATTGACCTTCTACCCTTTGTAGCCATAACACTGGGTTGTGATATAGAAACTCAGGATAAACATGCAAATAAAATATTCTTTGCTTTTGCAAAGGTTGTTTATGATTATAGAATTAATTCATTGTTCAACTCCCCCTTGTTTCAGTAGCACATATAATGTTGCTGACTTTGTCTGGGTAATTATCAAGGATGCCTTCCACACATGAGCACAGCAATACAGATGCCTGTGATATCCAGTAACTTTTTGGGCAGTGGGGAAGCTCCAAAGGAAAGCAGATGTTGGAAAAGGTTTTAGAAAAGGTAGAGAGAAGGATCTAAGTAATTATAGACCTGTCTCCTGACACGAGTCCCAGCAATATAATGGAATGACTCATGTGGATCTAGATTAACAAAGAATCAAAGGAGGAAAATATCATTAATGCCAATCAACAGGAGTTTATGGAAAGAGACCCTTTCAAACTGACTTGTTATCTTTCACCAAGGAGATTGTAAGGTTGAGTGATAAACGTAAGAAAGCTGATGTAAAACACTTGGACTTCTTTAAGGCCTTCAACTTGTTCCAGCAAGACATGGTGATTAAGAAACCGGAACAATCCAAAGCCAATGTGACACATATAAATTGGTTGTCTAACTAATCATCCCTGAGACACCACCATGGGGTTCCTGGAAGGCTGGTCGGGGCATCGTGTGAGCAGCAGGCACTGCTTCCTGGATGCCACCCTGGGACCTTCAGCTCAGTGTCCCACCTCAACCATTTATTTAGTCCTCAGTCCTTGCACTCCTTCCCTTTGCTTGCTGGCAGGTCCCACTAATCAGCTGTGTTTTCTCAGAGTTTTTTATTTTCTCTTTTCCCACCCTGAATGGCCTGTGCATTGTGTGAATTTACAAGATGGCAGTTGCTTATCGACAAATTTTTAACATCAGAAAAATGCAGTATAGTCCCATAACCCTGCACAATTTGTTCTTCATCTTCACCAACTGATATTTTATCAAGAACTGTAAAGAAACAAAAGGACTGCTAATAAGGTTTGTGGATGACATCAAGACAGAGAAAAAATATAAAAAAGGATGTGTCACCAGTACAAGCAGACCAGCTTATAAAACTGCATTCAAATGAACAATACACATTTGAGTACAACCAAAGGTAAAAGTCACACCTGAAGGAATAATAATAAAGGGTAGTTTCAATATAGGAGATACCATATGGAAGGGAAGGGTCAGAGATACTGAAAAGGGCACATGAAACACAGCTGAATGTGAGTTTCCAGATTTCAGAGTTACAGTATCCAAGAGGGCTAAATGGGTTCTTTGGCCATGGCATCAACTAAATAACCTACGTTGTATCTGCATTGGGGTTTCATGTTATTACAGATGGAAAATCATGTTCACATCTGGTATCCACAGCACAAACCAATGGGTAAGGTAGAGATGAATCAGAGGAAACATGCATACTACTGCTTACAAATTGGAATAGGATGCCTTTTGATAACAGACCCCAAGACTTCAATCTCTTTAGTCTCTTAAAGAGATGGATGTGGGCTGAGCTGGGTCCTGATTTGGAGTGAAAGTCTGATCATCCATGACACAAAAACAGGAAAGTTCCCACAGCTGGAAGATGTCATTAGTCGGCATATCCAGAACAGAAGGAAAGGTTTCTAAAAGCGAGGAGGAACAATCACATGGACTGTCTTCCTAAATTGCTCACTGATTCCTTGCCTCTGGTAATATTTAAATAAAAGATACAATCCAAACCAAACACAAGACTTCAGGGCTTGGTTCTGCTAAAACTTTGGAGATGGTAAGAGCAAAAACCTGGGTCTTCACCTAAAGTGCCTTCAGAAAATACTGAGGCTCAGCCCATGTCTGGACCTTGACACACACTCTTGTATGAACAAGGTGGGCTATATCAATTTTTAGGATAACCTGTACCCAAAAGCCCTGGAATTTATCTTGCTGCTACAAAACAATCATTTCCCACTATTGCTTGGGCACACCAATTCTTAACCAGAACCTGAAAACATGACATGTTCAGGAGTCATCTATTCTTTTCCCATCATTGTGAATAGTCATTGATTCAGTATCAACCACACAGGAAATGGCATGGGAGGCACAGTAACATGCCTGACTTAGATGGCAAGGCATCTAGGATGTTGCTTTGGTGGGTCATGTGCCAGGAATGGAAGAGGCTTGCTATAAAACACCTATTTTAGCTGCAAACATACAGAGTCAAATTCAGAGCTAGCATCACCACCAACTGTCTACTTGTCCTTTGTGTTGCCTTTATAACCCACATGCCATCAGGGTCATGGAAAGCTAAGGAGGTACTATCAATCCTCTACTTCTCTAAACAGTGACCCTGCACGAACCCATGAGAGCAATGCTCCCACAGTCTCTCTGCAGGGCTGTGATTCTGTCCCGGAGCTATGATCCCTATATGCATTTGTGTCAAACGGCAGTGGAATTAGTGCAGTTCAGGCACCTGATAGCGATCCCTTCATGAAGGTTCACGTGTCATGTGCCACACCATATGGCTCTGCAGGCAAAGCACAGCATGCCTGGCCCCACAGGAAGGGAATTAAATGAGGTGTGCAGTTCAGGAACCACCACTGTTTGCTCCTGTTTGCCCACGGCTGAAGCCCAGCACCTGAACTGCTCCTCACCTGAGGAATGCAGAGCAGCTGCAGTGCCACAGCCACTCTGCTGTCCCCAGGCACTTGTATGGACCAAGGGGAGAAGTTAACACATGCAAAATCTTCTCCTACCTCTCAGTCTCTGCTTGACATGATCTCAGCCTCTGCTTGACATGAAGCTGAGAAGGAAGATCTTTTCCCTTTCCAGTGTTTTCTCTGCTGTCAACACCATATTTTGCTCTGGCCTTGCAGCAGGTTGCACTTGGGACTCATCATAACTGAGCATGGACTATTGATTCAGGTTGTAGACAGTAATCAGTCCTTTTCTACCAATAGCTTTGTCATTGACATTTTAAAAATCACACACTTCCTACCATAAAACACTGTTAAGATTATGTATTGTCTGAAAGTTAAGATTTTAAAACCAAATACATATACCGATTTCAAATGCAAGGAATTACTTCAGTTCTAAAGACAACACTAATGATAAAAGAGCCGTGGAAATCTTTCACTGCATGGAATTACCTTAGAATTTCTACAAGAAAAAGAAAAAAGGCATTGGAATAAGAATGAATAATATTAGCTATATCCCAGTGGATGTAACATATTTTAAAATGTGTTTTTCAAAGGCTTAAGGAAAAATCCAGAAAGTTTCATCAGGGTTAACGACTATCAATCTAAAGTGGTATTTTTGTATAAACTAAAATGATTTAATACCTGGGCAGATTCCCAGCTGGTAAGCACTGTCATAGTTGCAGAACACAACAAAGCACCTATAACAATTACATTAGCTGATTCTCTACTTGTCTCTACCAACTAATGTCTTTCAGTCCCCAGCCTTTAAAAAGGGATGAGTGGAATACAAATTCCTCAGTCAGTTCTGCATTTGTAATCCTTCTTCCAGAATTAAGACTCAAAACTTGTGCATATGAATATATTAAACTTAATCCTCATATTTTGCCCAGCAATTGTAATCAAGTCCAACATTTTTTGCTCTGACTGCAAATGCTGTTGGAGTCTACTCTGTGCAGTGCAGTGTTAAGAGGTTTTTAGTGTGGCTTTTAAAGTCCAGAAGAAAAAAATTTCTAAATTCTTCACCACAGTGATGTCCTTTGGTATCTTATTGTTTTCTGTGAGGTGGCAGCCAAATGAGTGACATAAAAAAAGCACCTTAACTAGCAGAATCTGCTTCCTGTATGTTTTTGAGTCATTTTCTCCAGCTCTACTGCCAAAAACAAGTTTTTATAACTGCTAGCATTGTAGCCAGTACTGCTCAAAACATAAATTGCAGCCTATTCTGGCAATATACAAACATTATCATCTAAGTCCCCCCTTACAAAATCACTGCCACTATCACTAGTGATAGCACAAGAACCACAAAGCATGATAGGATTATCAGACTCCTTTCTGAGTTTTCAAAACCTTTATACAGGAAAAGAAATCGCCTTCTGATTTGTGAATGTGGCTTAAGCAGTGGCTGATAATACACAAAATATTTATGGACGACAAAGAAAGATGAACTCATACAATCAGCTTTTTTCTACGGCCCAATTTCCAAGAAGAACATGGATACATTTTGAAATCAACTCTTCCGTTTAAATGGAAGCAGAATATAGCAACAATGAAACATAGAAGAAAGTACCTGCTATGCAATTTGTCATTCCCTGTGCAAGTTTTGCTACACAGTAAAACCAGGTCTAATCAATGTTGTCACTTAATGGCAATAAAACAGCAAAATCAGCTACTGTTATTTTTGTGGTCCCCAGCACTGCTCTTCAGAAGTTCTTACTTCAAAATCCCTTTGCCAATCAAAAACACGACTCTGAAAGATACAGTCATCCCCCACAGCTCCCCTGCTCCCCGTGCCCTTTGCCTAGCCCCTTTAAATTTGGACTGCAAGTATTAAATGTGGTCTTTATCAAGGGCATTAGTGGAACTCCTACAGTATCAACAGGCCCAGGAATTTCATCTGACTATCCACCATTGTACAGTTCAGATTTTATCGGAGTGACTACTGCTTCCACGGAGCAGAAATGCAAGTATGTAAAACACAATGCCTCTTCATGCCTGTGCACAGCACTTCCACAGATCAGGACAGGCACACTCCTAGGTGCAAACAGCATTACGTATACATCTCATACTCTGCCAATCGCTCCAATGTGGGCAGCTCAGCCTTCCCATGCTGGCTGGAGTGCTCACAAGGGCAGAGAGAGAGCACCAGGCTGGGTAACAACCCAAAGAAACCTCTGCCCAATTTTTTCCCTTTTTCTGACTCTGTCATAACTCAATTACAATTTTTTACAAACACGTCGTAAAGAACATATTCTGCTGGCAACCAAAAAGAAAAAGATGAAGCAGCAGCCCTGTGGCAAAAGCAGAGTCAGGAGATCTGGATACTTTTCCTGGCTTTGCTTTAGACTTTGTGACTGACCTTGACAAGTCAGATATAGATAAATCCCACTCCCTGCTCTGTGCAAAGGGTCCTGCCTGTTTCCCAGGGAGAGTGGCTCCTCTATGAGTGTGTATTGTCTGAATAAATACACACATGGATCAGCATGTACACACAGAAATACAAACATTTGCACAAGGGGTGAGTCCTGAAATCCAAAATTCCTGTCAAAAGCATAGAGCAAGACATGAGCTCAATGAGAGAATTAGGAAGGAAAATGTGCAGGTCAGATGTTGTGGAGCATTCTGTAGTCCTGATGACGAAGTAACAGACATACAACTTTATTTGGTGGCATTCAAAGGCCATCTTTCCTTGCTTATGTCTCTAAAACCAAGGGAAATACCACCTACATAGTAGGATGAATTTCAGGGCTGAGCTGGCAAATATATATGAGAGTCATAAAGTTTGTCAGAGAAACTCCACTTTAGAAATACAAAATGTTACTGCTAAGCTGCCAGATCTGCAGATATGCCAAGTTTCTACAAATCCCACCAGACCCAGCATTTTTTTTCTACAGAGGTTCATAATTTTTCTGTTAAAAGAAATAAAAACCAAACAGAAATAGGTTTGGTTTTAAACCACCTACATACTAAATATACAGAAGCAATTTCTCTTTCTTCTTTTTCATTCATAATTGGACCTACTCGTGACTATACCAAGCTCTTCTTTATAGACTTTAAAAAGATTGTGAGGAATAACTACCGGATATACAAAGAATGTTTTGATAGCCCAGGCTTCCACCCTTCTTCAGCAAATGAGGCCAGCATCAAGCTGGTATGAAAATGCAGTGCTGTAACACTGTATGGGTGTCTGATGGCACCAGGTGAGATCTGCCAACACCAGCCTCAGACCCCCGCCAGGTGTGAACTCCCTCATGTAACACACCATCCTCTGACCTGGGAAAGTCCAAGAAAAGGGCTTTCTTTTCAGACCCTACATGCTTTGGCAGATGGCCCAAGGACAGAACCCTGAACACGGATGACCATTGCTGGATTACCCATGCCTGTGTCCCTTCCCCTGGCTGTGAGTGGGTAGGGGGGTCTGTCCCCTTCCCAGCTAAGGTTGGCTCCTAGGGAGATCTGCCATTTCTCCAGCCACTTTGCGGCACCATCCCCTCTGCTCCACAGTGCTCCCAAAAACCTGAGCTCCCCATCCCGCCTCACACTGCATCTCCTCCCCAGGGGGGCCGCAGCTCCCTGAGGGCCTCTGGATAGAATCATAGAATCAGAGACTGTTCAGGGGTCGGAAGAACCCAGTGCCAACCCCTGCCATAGGCAGGGACCACTAGACCAGGTTGCTCAAAGCTGCATCCAGGCTGAGCTTCAACACTTCCACTGATGGGGCATGCACAGTTTCTCTGTGTAACCTGTTCTAGTGCCTCACCACCCTCATGGTAAAAAATTTTTTGCTAATATCTAATCTAATTTTTCCCTCTTTCAATCTGTACCCATTACTG
>VYZR01059743.1:0-14671 GCA_013400675.1 Oxylabes madagascariensis
TTATACATACTTACAATTGATAATTATACACATAAACCCGCGTGGGTATATAAATATGTGTGTGTGTGTATTTAAAAATAGTGTTTCAGCCATGTTCTGTTCCGGTGTTTAGGTATAAAAATAAAGCAAGTCAATGCTGTATTAACATCTTCAGTAAATAGTCATGAGCCACCAAAAAGCCAAAACAGTTCCTAGAAAACAGTGTTGCTTTCTCGTGTCCAAAACTCCTTCAGAGGAGTAGAGGTGGTGGGATGGTTGGGGATACCTACTTAGAAGCAATAATAAAACCAGAAAACAACAAAATAACAAACAAACAACCCCTCATAAAATAAAGATCAACCAGAAGAGGACTGCACCCCCTCTAAACCTCTGTGGAACACCTTCCTCTCCTGCTCCTTTTTTGGAGAGACGGGGCCCCGCTCACCTTCCCGGGGAGCCACCCAAACTCTCCCGCCCGGGCATCTCTCGTCCCTCTTGAGTTTGCCAGGTCCCTGCTCCGGCTCTGCTGTCCTCAAAAAGTGGCGGGTGAGGAGCAGGACCCAGGGGTGCTGGGTTATGCCCCGCTGAGGCTCGCAGGTACAAGAGGAGGGGACTTTTCAGAGGGCTGTCCCTACCAGCCCCCACGCCTGGACGGAGGTCCCATGCGCATCTCACGGGAATAACCTTTTTTGGGTGGCCTCTGCGGCAGGGAACACGGAAAGGACAAGGACAAGGCAGTGGGAAACTTCCTTGCAGGTAGAAAATCCTGAAGCCCCTCAAATGTGAGTCAAATAGCACTTGAGTGCAGCAACACTTCGTGGATTCCTTCCTGGATTTGCAGTAAATTTTAACGGGTCCCTGAAGATGGGGAAACAGAGCAAATTCTTTTTCTTTCCAGTGTATTATCTTTCTAAACCCAGCCCAGCTGAATTCTTCACCACCAGTGATACTGGAAGAGAACTTTTCCCCTTTCAAGAGCGCTGCGCAACCCATGCTGCGTCCCATGAATGTGTTCATTATTCACAGATAGTCACTAAGTGCTTTGGATGGAAACTTCCAGCCTGTGGCATGTCCTGACTGTCCGCGATGCCTATTTATTGCTCGTTAGAGATGCCATACAGCTCGCAGCATGAATAGCATCGCTTAAGAGCTGGCTTCTTGCTAAGTGAGGGCTATTTTAACCCATGATAAATTATCGGCTTGGAGAATGTCCTTGGGTACCCGAATATATTAACTAAGAGAACAGTTCCAGAATGATTTGGGGGAGTATCTATTCCCTTGTGTTAAAATTTCAGGGCCCTTTCAGAAATATTTGATTGTTTGACTGGAGATGGGGAGAGAGGGAGAAAATAAACCATCAGCAAATTATATGAGATCCTAAAATAAAAAAGTAGTCCCTGCAGAAAAAGAGATAACAATTATAGCGGCTTTTCTAGAAAGGTCTTTGGCATTGATTTCCTTATACCGTTTCAACCCTTTTTTTTTTTTTTTTTTTTTTTTTTTTTTTTTTTTTTTTATTTNTTTTTTTTTTTCCTAATGTACAGTGAGAAAATGCATGGTTTTATTAGTACTGGTTAGGGTCAGCCACAGGAGAATTATGGAGGTCATGTGAAATAGGTGCCAATAAAGCTTTTATTATTGTTATACAGACAAAAGAGCATTATGGAAAGAGATCCTTACCAGACCTAACCATGGATATTTTGTTCTGTTAACAATCACGTTAGAAAATACAGAGACACTGGAAAAAAAAAAAAAAAAAAAACAAGATAAAAAAGAAAAGCCCTGACTTTTCAAAGCTTTTCAGAACATTAACCTATTATCAAGTAAGATTTTTGGAATTATTTTCCCCCAGAAAATTAGGGTTTCCTGAAATGAAGCACTGCACACAGCTAATTATTTCACCTGAAATAGAGCTAGGGAACTAAAAAATAAATCTTGCACTGTCACAAGAGAATATAACTCTCAATTTTGAAATAACATTTAAATCTTGATATTTTGTGTATGCAACACAAGAAAAAAAATCAAACTATTTTTTGAACAACAAGGTAGTCTTTTGTTTGTTTGTATGTATCCACTGTTTGAATCTGAAGATTTTCTGCCAAAACTTGAAGCTGAGGATTCAGAAGTAAAAATTAAAATACTCTTTCCCTTCCTTTATTCAGTCTTGAATTATTTTAGTAGAGCACTAAACTTTGTCAAGGACTGTAATGAATGTCCACATGTGTTGATAGATTGGATCCTCAGATCAAACTTCAAAAACTGTTGGAGCTTAGTGAATTTCGTAAAAACTCATACCTTCTTAAATCTGATTGACTCAGGAGTTTTAGATTAATTCCAGGACAGAACCAATTTCAATCAAAGAAAGTATTAAGAACTTACAGTACAAAACATCCTTTGTACTTTTACAGTTGTGTAAAAGAAAAATTGATGCGTGGATCAAAGTTAGCCCCCAAATATTATTAACACTGGAGTAAAAATCCTACTAGCTTTTCCACTTTGATAGTAAAGTATTTCAAATGGTGTATATGCTATGCAAAAATTCGAATGTTTAAGACAACTTGTGAAAATTACATGAAAGTTTATTATATTAAAAATCACATGCATTTATGGTTTATATAAATAAGAAGCAAGTGTGCTCTGCATAGATAGAAAACAGGAAGCATCTCCTTTCCTCTGACTTTTGAGTCATTCATCATAAGGGAGGACAACTACTCAACCTTTAAAACTGTCGTTAGATCAAGGAAAGTGTTTTCCCTTGTCATGTGAAAATTATGCTTCTCTCAATCATACTTGAGTAAAGCATACATTTTCCCTCTCCAAACAAAAACTCTTTCACCAATGATATATATGCAAATGCAAAGCCATAAATTGTTGAGTAAGTCCAGAAATAATCTTTCTAGAAATCCATGAGCAGTTAGAGTTTATGCGAGTCACTAAATGAGGATGAATGTAATTTTCAAATGGTTCTGTAATAGATTATAAATGGTTTGCAATGCTCCAGCATGTGTGGAGATACGTATCTGGAGACATATACAGTTACATACATACGAATATGTTTACTAGGGTATACAAAAATTACATTTTCATGCAGCATGAAAACAGTGTTGAAATGCCTTTAGAAAGGATTGAACCTAGTCAAAATTAATATTGTAATGAACTCAGATCCTAATGTAAATCCATGGAAACCCCAAATGAATTCACTTTCTTGTTCTGAATTATTTTGATATCAATTCTGATTAGTCCTAGAAAACCCTGAAGCAGTAGGAAGGCTGGGTCAAGCACAGAGTGAACTCGGTGGTAGAGCTCTGTTTGCTTTCTCTGGTCGAGCAGCACTGGGAAGTGCTATCTTCCCCAGGATCGCAGCGGGGCTCGGCAGGAAACCCAACCATATCAGCTCCTTCTCATAAGATTCCCCTTTGACTTCCCAAACTCCTTGAGTTGTGTTAGGATGGCGCGAGCCAGTTCCCACAGTAATTCATTATGAAACCTGAGCACCTCAGCTCACATTCTGCCCTTGCCAGGACATGAGAAGTCAACCCAGAAATTTACACAAGCCTCTGGCTATGAATAATAAAATCTACACTGCAGTTAACTGAAATTGGAGCAATAAGTGGCCTTGCTGCAGGAAAATTTCCATATTAGACTTTGTAAATGCATGTCTTGCCCAGAGGAAGCTAAAGTTCTGTTTAAATAAAGACAGTACTGGAGAAGTGAGTGAGGAGAGCTGAAGGTGAAGCTTAGTTGTCTGCCATCCTATGTGGGAAGAGGTGCCAGTGTCCCTTTTATGTCCTTCTCTCATGCAAAATTCTCCCCCCACATCTTCTGGAGGGGACTAATCAAACTAAGTGGTGACTTCTATGTTTAACTTTTTCATCCTATGCTCCTCTTAAATCAAGAGCATATCTAGCCAACATTTTCCACACATTTGGGGGGCGGCCATCATACAGGATAGGTCAGGTGAATGTCTTTGCGTGGTCCCTTCCAGCTGTCTGTCCTGGGGAAGGTTTCTTGGTGCTCCATGACAACACATACCACGGTGCAGGGGCGTGAGGGGCAGCTCTGCAGAGGAGGTGCAGTCAGCTGAATTTCTTGAGGGGAAGAACTCAGCTGGGACTGCTCTCTTTAGCCCCTACGCTGTGATGGTTTGGCCTCTCTGCTCCAGGTCACAGATGACTTGGTCTTGCCTTGTCCTGCTCAAATGCTCCATATGGCTTGGCTTTCTTGTCCGAGTGTGCATGGGCAAGTTAAAAAGGATCATGGTGCAGGTTTGAGCACATGTTTGTTCACAGTCTTCACTAAACTCACTCCCTGGAGGTTTCTGGCCTATCAGTCCCCTTTCATTCCGTGTCAGGGCATTTAGAGGGTGATAAAGTCCATAGACTGTTCCTGGTGGATCTCAGACCACCCTGTTTTGGCAGGGAGGAATCAAGCCATGTCACAGCATTTGCACTTAGGACTAGAGGATGGAGCCAGCAGGGGTCCAAGCTGAAGCCCCCAAACCCCTGTTGTGCATCTGGCAAGGGACCACAGTTTCCTCTGCGGGAAGAAGAGGCGCCCTTTCATCATGGTGTGCAGTTAGGGTAGTTTGTGTAGGTGATAAGTACTTTGCAAAGGAGAGTACTTCTTGCCCACACTTCCTCCTCTCCCCTGCCAGCATCCTTGCAAAAGTCTGGCAAACACCAGCTCTTTAGCAGTATTTATAGCTGTATCTCTATCTGATGAGCCACTCTGAAAGTAGGTTAACTCAAAACATACCGCTTTGGAAAGCTTTGCTGCTTGGAAATACAGATGTGAAGGGATATCTGGTTCTAATATACAGATCACCTTATGGTGTGGCAGGTTTCAGTTTCCACAATAGAGAGTGCATTTGTGCTAGGAGTGATTTAAGCCATTTGGGACCTTCAAAAGCAGAAACCCTTCATGAACCTTATTGGAAATGACTACACTTGCTGAAAAAAAAAGGAAGAGAAACTAGAGGGGTGATCCAAGATCACACACATCTAAAGAGTGGAAAGGAAACCTTTTCAAATGTTGCTTTCTCACAGAAAATGCCTAAGATAAGTGTTTGAGAAGTATATCCATTCCTTTCTTGAGCTATGAAGTCCTAATAATGCTAATGGAGCTATCATTTCACTGCAAAAAGCCACCAGATTCAGTAAAGAACAGTCAGTTTATTAAATATTAGCACTATCAATCATCATATTTTCTACTGCATTTTCCATTTTGCATTTCCCATTTTGCCGAGGGAGGCAATGAGGAGGACAACAAAACAGATTTTTTCTTTCAGATACACCTGGTGAATTTGAGCTCTGGTATTTCTCTTTCCCTCAATACACGGAAATCCCTTAGGAAGAGCAAAATTTCAGCATAAAGATCGTCTGTACAGATTGGAAAGAAGGATTTTGCCCTTGGGTCCAAAAGCTGGAATGTTTTCTGCAGATCATAGGCTCCATAAAACATATGTACTTAATAAATAAGCAAACAAGCTTGCGCTTAAGTGAGGCTTCCATGCAGTAAAGGAGAACAACATTTGACAAGTTGGGGTTGAAGGGCTGATGCTTACACATCCCTCGTACCCCAGAGCCACTTTTTTCAGATATCCACTTTTCAGGTTCACAGCAACTGTGCTTTTGAGGTGCACAAGAGGAACTTTCCAGAAGCTTATACCAGGTGATCTGAAACGGGGCTTCCTCACAGATCTGAGTGACACCATGCAGAAAATGCGGGGAATACATCTGCCTTCTCAAATGAGCTGGGAAGTCTTTCCCTCATCCCCATCTACCTTCTCACTGCCTGCACAGGTCAGCAGGGAAAAGAGCAGAGGGGAAGCAGTTGGAACAATGCCAGCACCTGGGGCTTTTGGCAGCCCTCTGCAGCAGGAGCTTGGGGTCTTCTGTGGAGCTGTCAGCAGGTAAAACACTCTGCCCTGTTTCTCAGGGCTGCTGAAACATGATGTGCTCTGTCTCCACCTTTGGCAGAGCTCGCCTGACCCTGCCTTGCTCCTTGCTTAGGGTGAGGCAGATTCAATCCCCTTGGCAGCCCTGAAGGGTCACCCAGGCTTGGTCAGGCCTGAGGAGCTGTCCTCTTACATTTAGAAAGAGGGGAAAAATCCCACCAGCTGCTTGCAATTGCTGAACACGAAGCACAGGTTTTGCTTTCACAACTGACCATGACAGCCAGACTTGGTGAGATCTCATCAGTACCTTTTGGCTGTCTGGCCAAAGGCCTGGCCACCTCCAGGGCTCCACACCAAGTCTCCACAGGTTCACTGGGATGGAGGATGCATGGGTAAAACAAGGTGGCTCTCCACAGCAGCAAGCACAGCATTCCAGTGCCTCCTGGTCTGGACTCAGGGCAGCAGCCAGACAGAAGTCAGATGTCAAGTCTGATGGATTATCTTGACTTTTAGTGTGCAGAGAGGCAAGAGGGACACCTGTAGAGGGTCATCTGTTTCCCCTCTCTGTGCAGGGATCCCTCTTGGCAGGGATGATACTGCAAGTGCTGCCAAAATTGCTGTACAGGACGCTGACATTAGACCAAACACCTGACTTCTAGCTGCTTGAGGCAGATTGAAAAGAAACCCACCCTTATTTCTTCATCTTCTGGTTGTTTTTGTTTTCTGTTCGTTTTCTGTTTGGCCAAAATAACCCTTCTCCCTTCCTCCATTTGTGTTTTTTAGTGTGAAGAACAGCAGAAGCAGACCAAGGACCTGACTCATCACTCCATCTTTAGTTTATCCTTAAAAATGTATGCACAGAGCCTCAAAACTATGTCAGTACAAAGCTGCATGGCTTTGAATTCCCTGGCATAAAAGGCAAGTTTTCTGTGATTTTGACCAAATTACTACATGGTACAGTGAAGTCAAAGTAAAGTTCAGCTGAGGATAAAAAACACAGTAGATTAAATTTGCTTAGATTTGTTGTACTTTTAGTCCACAGGGATAAAAAACAATTGATTCATCTGGAACTCTTCATTTACATCATAATTAAAATTGTTTTATTAAGTGCAACAACTATACTATTCTGAGTTAACTACATTTGGTTATGTCTTCAATTCAGAAAGAAAAAAACATGGTGTGACAATGAAATATTTCCTTGGACTTTTTTTGTGTTGATCCAGGAAATCGTGTGGGCACCTACCTCTGAGATCAACAGGGAATTAAAAAGAGACTATGATTCAGAGTCAAGAAGAGCAAGCATCTTTTTGCCTGATGCTGGCTTGTTTCTTTCTATTTTGTGCTGAAATTCCAAGTGTTCCTATACACAGGTTTTCCCTTTCCAACTAATATATACTAATGCCAGTTTAAAAACAAAACAAAACAAAACAAAACAAAACAAAACAAAACAAAACAAAACAAAACAAAACAAAACACCCAAATTCACTGAGATCTGACTCAAAGAGGAGATACCTTAGCCTTATGAGGTATAAATTAAAGTGCAGGTTATCCTTAAGAAATATGAGTCTGGGGAATTTAAACTACTACTGTCCATAAGGACCAAATCTAATGATGGATGGGAAGGATTAATGAGGATTTTAGAAGTACTTGCATCTTGCTGATTCTAAGTAACACTCAGTATTTAGAGAGCTTTGGGAACATTCCTGACACCTAACAAGGACTTAGAGATTCTTTAGTTTAAATTTAAATTCAGATTAATATTCCAGATTAGTTTGCTACTACCAATTTTGCAAACACTAATAAATACCAGTTGCTGTATCTGTACCTAATCAGGTATTAATCAGGACATATAGATGTGGATTATTTAAAATCTACCACAATCAGCATGATTAAGAAAAGAATCATAAAATTCTCAAGGTTGTCTTTCACAGAATCTGGGGAAATTTTTGACTGGTATGTAAGTTTATATGGCTTCCACTTAACAAGAATTGTTTGAATCTGAATGAAATCTGAAGAAAGAAACTATAAAACTGTGTCTTTCCTTGAGCTGGAATCTTCTGGATCTGACCTATTTCAAGGTAGTGATTTTGACCATAGGCCACATGTTCTTTGTTTTGGATTTGTATTCTGCAGTCTTATCTGATGTTTCTTCCATGTGCACATTTAGCCAGCCTTCCTTGGTATGAAACAGTACACTTGTGAGGCAATGCATGGGAAAGAGTTTTTGCTAGCGGGAATCAGAATTTCAAGTCTTTTCCTTGTGTAAATTAAGTCAATAAGAAAAGTATCTGGTCATTCTGCATTAATTTTAAAAGCGTATAAAATATTTCTCTCCCCACTGCTTTAGTTTCCTCTTCTAATCTTCTTTCAAAATGCGTGCCTGTATTTACTTGAAGCTGCAATTAATGTAAGCAAAACATAGGTGAAAATAGGATGACACAGAGGAACATCTTTGCTAATCTTTGACTGAAGACATGATGTGTAGATACCTTTTAATTGCTTAAACACCAGGGCAGAGTTTGGTGTAACTGAAGACCAAATGGACTTTTCACAGTGCACCTCGAGGCTACATCCCTCCCCTGACCACGCACAGACCTCTGCAAAGTGCTCTCAACACAGCCTGACGGGTGTGTTTTTCTCATTTCTCACTAAAAGTTTCTTCTAAGTGAAGCAGAGGTGAGATCCGTGGTGTAAAACAGCTCCAAAACGGTTCTGATGCTGCAGAACCCCTTGGGCTGCTTGCAGGTGTTGTGAGAGCAGAGTGCAGGTAAGCCACCTCAGACAAAAACCACTGCTCAGGTCCAGGTGGATTAAGAGTTTCTTCTAGCGGTTCTGTATTGCACAATCCTAATGTACACCAAACTTAGAT
Organism: Oxylabes madagascariensis; assembly: GCA_013400675.1. Lineage (NCBI taxonomy): Eukaryota > Metazoa > Chordata > Aves > Passeriformes > Timaliidae > Oxylabes > Oxylabes madagascariensis. The sequence continues at coordinate 8,745 of VYZR01059743.1, forward strand.
CTGTACTTCTGCCAAGTCGCAATTTATAAATAAAAGGCTTCAGAGTAAGCCAATTTTCCTACTTAGTTTTAATAGCTAATACTCTGAAAACCTCAAGGCTAATTAAACTGTTCATTGTCCTGCTGCATTTAATTATTCAGATATTGATCTAACATCTTAACACATGAGACAAAATAGTGACACATTTTATATTTGGAAATGGAAAAAATAGGAAGCAGACCTGCTTTGAAAATCATTTAGCAGTTAATAACTGAGCTCAAAGAGCTGTTTCCAAGTGTTGATTTATTTCATGAGCCCCATAGACTTTTTGTCTACTTTAAAAAAAAAAAAAAAAAAAAAAAAAAAAAAAAAAAAAAAAGAAGGGGAAAAAAAAGTGGAAAGAGTCCTAACAAAAAGAATCCCAAAGAAACAAGCAAAACCCTACAGAATTACCCATAAAGCCTGCCTCAAATTTCACATCTAGCTGAAAAAACACCCTACACAATAAATTGCCAAGTCCATGTGTCTCTACAAAGATGGAGACAAGTAATTTGTAAAACCAGAACAGCACAGGGCAATCCTGTGTTCAATTCTGACCCTACCTAAGACCACCTCTGACCTTGGACTAATAAATATTTAGCTTGCCTTGTTCTTCCACTGCCTGAAAACTGAGCCTCAAATATTTCCCTCTTTTACTGTTGACTTAATTTACATCCCCATCTTTCTGATACAGGACTTGGTCTTGCTGGGTGCTTAGCCTTGAGAATGAAATAGAACCCCACACAATCCATCTCTATAAAGACAACCTTGTCAAGGTTCTTTTTTTGAAAGAATGAGTTTTTGCTCCTCCTTAGGTTTTTCTTTTTTTTTTTTCCTCCTCATTTTAATGCCTTGGAAATATCATCTCATTCCTAGGAAGCTTTCTCATGACTTTTTTGGAAATGCTATTTTCTCCTTCCCAGCCACAATCTGTAAAGCTTTTGGAGAATGAGAAACACAGATGTTCTGGGTCCACCAGCATCACTTCCACTTTTATTGTTACTTAAAACAGAAGAAGAAAACCTGTGTTATTCGTAGTGGAAATTATATGTAATTTAGCCATTTACAGCTAACCTAGACACCCTAATGTGCACAGAAACTTATGAACGTAGCATACAGTCTGTCTCCTCCACAGGACACATTTATCAGAGGCACTGTGCCCTAATAGTGCCTAATAACCTCCCCTGACTGTGAGGACAGTTCATGCTGACATGTCCAGAACATTGTTAGGTTGTTTAAAGGTAGCTACTTAGTATGTTTTGATATTCCCAAAGTCATCCAAGATATTTACATAGGACTTCAATTATGACCCAGGACTTTTGGGAGACTCACGTGGTGCTGGAGCAGGACCAATTAATGCTACATGGCTTGAGTGATACCAGACACATCGCTCTGGGAACTGATTCCCACCTGCAACGACCATGAGACAAATGACATTATTAATGTCTAGCTTTGTGGGTTTCTTGTGTTGTTTTGTTGTTTCTTTTTTTTTTTCCCCAGAGGACACACTAAAAAAAGCAAAGTGATTTGCCAAACTATAGGCAACTATTCCCAGTGGATTTGATTTGGCCTGCCAGATGTAAGCCCTACAGTCAGAAGAACCCTTGGAGGACAGGAGGAGAGCTAATTCTCCTGCTGTGGAGCAAGAAAAAGACAGCTATCATAGAGCAATTCAGTTGCCTTAGCTGTCCCTCCAGTGACACTTAGGCTGCCTTCAACTTGCTTCTGGGGCCCAAGAAGAAAAGATAATGAAGCTAGCAGAAGACAACGGGGTGCTCTTGACACCTCTGAAATGGAGATTTCACTGCAAGAGTGATGCAGATGGCTGACCCAGCTCTGGGGACCTCTTCATCCAAGGCAGCACAGACCAGACACTTAGGTGGGAGGGGAAAAGATGAAGCTGCTACAGTGAGGGAGCACAGGAGAGAGCAAGAGACTGTAGGAAAGGCTTCCTATGCCTTAATCCATGCCAAGGCTGTGCTTCCACTCAAGACTTTGATCTTGCAGGCTGTTAAGGTCCCATGGCTGGTCATTAGATAGTTCTGGAATAATATTTTTGTTGGAAAGAAGTAAATGCAAAAATTTTAAAAGGACCATGTATTTCAGTACAATGGCTCAGCAGGGGATTGACTTAAAGCCTGACAAACGGGAGACATTGTTTTATGCCAAAAATGCAGCGTGCTCTGCCTCGCACCCCGGAGGAAACATGGATTTTCCCTTAACTGGATCTAACGCCAGTTATAGGTAAAATACACATACAGGAATAACATATAGCATCTGGTCACTATTGCACAATTCACTGGCTGGTAACTCCTATGCTGTGCCTCCAACTCAGAGTAACTGACACCAGATAATACAGTTGGGATTAATCCAGGCCTTATGAAGTGTTCCAAAAACTCGGAGCTAATTACTAGGCTTGAGATTCCCAGATTGGCATATGGTGTTAAAAATGTTGTGCAATTGAAGGGAAAGCATAAATTTTGCAAGAGCTGTATTTTGCCAGAAAACTTGCTTTCCCTCTGATTATTTATTGCTAATTGCAGAGAAGTGTCTTACATGTGTCAGTGAGTTTCTTTTTGAATCTGCTAGTCCAGACCCTGGTGCCCTTTAAAAATTACCTTATAAAAACCATCAGAAAAAAAATCTGCTTTCCAGTCTGGCAAAGACAGTAGAAACGACTGCCATAAACTATAGCAGATCACTTTGCAGTTACATTAAAATCAAGTTTAATAACATTAAAGCTTGTACGTGATGGGAAATTCCACTTTAAATTCCTTCACCATCTGTTGCTTAGAAGTCAGCCATGAGTATTTCCCTTCCATTTCTCCTTTCCTTGGAATGGTTAATGCACAGACACAAACTTTTAAAGGCTATATTCAGGGTGGGGTGTTGGTAGGGGAGCAGAAGGACCCTGGCTGTGCTGGAATGAGAGAGTGGCATCTGCTGATAGGTATCAGGGACTGAAACTCCACTCACCAGAAACTGTTTTATCACAGTGAAGTTATTCAAGAACTAAGTTGGTTGTTAAGTCTTTTCTCAATGAATCTCCCCGGCTTATATTTTGGAATTATTGCTGGAATAATCTGCTGCAGAGTTACAGAAATTTAGGTGGACCATTTATTACTTATTTATTTGTTTCACGGTATATCTCTTTACTGCAGCTGTCCGAGCCCTTCCTTCTGCCATCTAAACAGCACCATCTTCAGGCACATTTAAAACCTATCCATTACCTAGCGGCGACCTAGCTGTTCCTTGTACTGGGAATGCTCTTTTTCTGGTGCTGAAATTGCACATCTCCTCCTCCTGGTTTTTCCCAGGGCATTGTCTTTAAGTCTTGACACTTGTCAAAATTATTCTATCACCCCAAGGTGCGACTACCAATCCCCTTCCAGTTGCACCCATTTTGTCTGTGTAATTGAATCTTTTTGAGGATGAACACTTAAATTTTTTTAAAGATTTCTACCATTATACCTGTTTCATACTGTTTATTTTTATCATTTACTGTGATTTTTTTTCCTGATCTCCTTCTTGGAAAGACCAAATCTATTTTCATTGGCATGTTCAAGCAATATATTTCCACTTTCAGTTTTCACCCTTGAAAGAGACGAAGAGATTTCTAGGTAAACTCTATTTTGTTATCTAGTTGTCTTGAACATACATTTTTAACACAAGTAAAATCCAGTTAAGACAAAAGAAACACATGAGTTATTAGACTCTAGCAATTATGTGTGTTTCATATATAAACAAAACAAGTCTTTGCTTGGTGAGTATTAAAACCACAGGAACGTGCAATGAGAGATATCCAGTACATTTGTAATGCCATCATAACCACCTACTGTTATTTCCCCCAACAAAATGTCATTTGCATGGTTTGTTTATTCCTCGATTTTTTTTTCAGTAGTCCAAAGGCAAACAAACAGAAAAAATCTACACAGCAGGTCTGTGTTCAGTCAGTGTGCAGTTTTCTGGAGCTGTTGGAAGATGAAGCAGAGATGGACAGAGCCTCATCCCCTTCAACCCACCGCCCACTCGAGGTCTCTGTGCAAGGTGGGTTGTAAAGCGACTTATGTGGTTCTTTATGGCAATGTTTGGCCTCTAAGAAACCCAGTAACTACTTCTGCCCTTTGCCTGACAGCTGCTAAATGACGGAGGGATCCAGTCCCTCTTTCCTGCCCTCTCCGTGCAAAGATGAGGGTAGTGCTTAACTTCAAGGAGGGTGTTCACATCCAGCACTGCCTCCGCTGAGTTTCCCCCGACCCCTGGGATCTCTCCAAGTGTGGGTACGGCGTCTTGCAGCACTGATAAAACACAAGTTCTCCTGCCTTTGCCTCGTCAGATAGACCAACAACGTGGTGACACTTGAGGTTTTCGTTAGTCTTTATTTGGGAAAGAAAAATTCCTCAGTACTAACACTGCTGGATTTGCCAATTTTCAGTTTTACTGCCGGAGATAATTTTGTCGAAGTTTTCACGTGGTAATTACGGTTAAACCTCTGCACGGCATCTGCAGGAAACGCTGCGGCAGGCAGCGCTCGCCGGGCTCCAGCGCGCGTTACCGAATGGGAGAGCAGATGTGCCGGGGGCCTGGCCCGGTGTCCCGGTGTCCCGGTGTCCCGGTGTCCCCGTGTCCCCGTGTCCCAGGGTCCCCGTGTCCCGGTGTGCCGGTGTCCCTGTGTCCCCATGTCCCGGTGTCCCAGCGTCCCCGCGTCCCGGTGTCCCGGAGCCCCCGTGTCCCTGTGTCCCGGTGTCCCCGTGTCCCCGTGTCCCTGTGTCCCGGTGTCCCCGTGTCCCGGTGTCCCGGTGTCCCTGTGTCCCGGTGTCCCCGTGTCCCCGTGTCCCTGTGTCCCGGTGTCCCAGTGTCCCTGTATCCCCGTGTCCCAGTGTCCCGGAGGGGGCCCCGGGATACATAAGCGGCGGTGGGTATGTGATGCAGACGTGCAGCTCCTCAGACATTGCATTTCTCTCGATAAGCGGGACCATTCCTCACCCCTGCCCGGCCTCCCCCTGCCCGCAGAGCCGCCCCGGGGCCGAGGGCCGGGACGGGGCGCACGGAGCTCGGGCTGGGCGCTGCTTTTCCCCGGGGGCCGGGAGGGAGATGGGAAAGGGTCTCGGCCCCTCGGGAGCCCCACGCCGTGCGGGGGTCCGAGGTTGGGTAAAGCATCCCCTGAAGGCAGGGTACGGCCGTGCCTCATCCCCTCGGGCTCGGGGGCGAGGCTGGGGGGAAAGGGGCTGCGGAGGGATGAAACTTGGCCTCAAAGAGGGGCGGTAAGGTTGCCCCCCAGTCTGGATAGGAACTGAGCTGTTCGTAATAGAGAGGCTTTGCCAATGATAAAATTCTCGCGTCCTGCTTTTGGGCGAGAGATCGCCTTTGTGGGTTAATTTAAGGTGACGGGAGGAGCTGCGGTACCGGCCCGGAGGGGAGGGGAAAGATGGGAAGGTACCGAGGCCACGCTGGAGGGGCCGGCCGAGGGCAGGGGACAGCGCAGAGCTCCCCACCGCCCCGGGCTGATGCTCGGCCCGTCTCCGGTGCCCCGCGGGTCCGTCTGCCCCGTGGGTCCGGCCCGGTTCTGCAGCCACAGGCTCCTCAGCCCCTGCAGTCCCATCCCCAGGCCTGGGCTCAGCTCCGAGGGGAGAGCAGGGACCCCACGGCTGCGTTCCGACCTGTTGTGTCCTTCAGGCAGAGCTATCGTCCCCTGGGAGGGCAGGGCAGATCCCCAAGATCCCCCCGGCAATGTGGTCCCCTAACAGGCCCCGGAGCGCCCGCGGCTCCCCCGCACTCCTCCAAGGACACCGCATTTCGGGGAGCTGCACCCGGCTCCCCTTTCCACTCCTGAGAATAACCATAGACAGAGGAAAGGATCTCCTCTCCTCTCCTCTCCTCTCCTCTCCTCTCCTCTCCTCTCCTCTCCT
>VYZR01059748.1:0-12015 GCA_013400675.1 Oxylabes madagascariensis
AAATATACATAAATATTATATATATCCTACAAGCATATATATTGATATGTGAGCAAAATAAGAAGTAACCGAATACAAGAATCAAGACATAAAAATAACACGATAAGAAATAATAAAAATAAAATAATAAATACGCTATAAAAAATTGGAGAATGTCTCCAGAGACACAAGTGAGGGCAAAAAACAGGGAACGTTGTCTCCTTTCCACTATTTTTCTCCGTGCTTGAGAGCAGGAGGATGCGGCAGCTGGGGATGCTCCTCGGAGCCACCCACAGGGCTGCATTCCCCGTGCCCCTTCAAGCACTACACAGATATATGAGTGTGCACGAATTCAGAACTGCCTTTGAATTGCCTGGGTGTATAGAAAATAAATCTCTTCAAAGCCACACAGAGCTTTTGCTGGGGGAGTCCCTCAGTGATTTACAAAAGCAGGATGGTTTGATGTTTATCAATATCAGAAGTGTAAGGGAAGAAAGGTTTTCCAAGCTCTACGAGTTTCTGCAAACCCCTAAATGAAGGTGTCTACACAAGGGCAGCATCATTTGCTATTTCTGCGCTTGTGTTGGGCTCCTGAGGAGCTGGCATCCGTTCTGAGGTTCACCACCAAGATGTTCCTCATCTACACAGGTAGCCATGGAGAGCAGCCCGAGCCAAGGAGGCTTTCCCCATTAAATCTCCACCTCACTGTGGGGAGAGCTCAACAAACTCCTCTGGAGGAGAAACCAAAGACTGAAATGTTGGCACATGAACAGATCTTAGATCTCCAGGGGCATTGGAACCCTTTTTCCCCCACCTGTCAGTGAAGCAACCTCTCTTATGTCTGCTGGGCAATGCCCTTTCAGAGACAAGCGGTACCACTCTGTTTTATGTGCACAGATGGGACCATCTGTAATTAAATTATATTAAAAACAGCCACAAAAAGAGGACTGATGGGTTTTTGCAGTCAGTGCTGGACATGGTGTCCAGGTCAGATACTCTACAGCCACACTTGGATCCTCCTGCCTCCACTTCTGCCAAACCACAAACTGTTCCTCACCAATAATCATGTTCAGAAGGGGAAAAAAAAAATCTGCCTTTCAGCATTAACCATTAATATATTACTTAGAATAACACAGAACATCACAGAACCATTAGAGTCGGGAAAGACTTCTAAGATCATTGAGTCCAACCAACTTCCATGTCCCAGTTCCCACAGTATCCACCCAGAGTTTATCATTACAACTCAGAGCCCTGCAATGCTGAAAGGGCTGCTATCACTGGGAGGTTGTTTGCTCAGACTAAAAAGGCTACAGGAGAGGAAGAACTTCAGCTCATTCCTCCCAAATTCTCATGCTCAGCTTGGCAAACACTTCGCACTGCACCCACACTTACTAAAGGGAATCAGTCAGTTCTCCAGTACCTCATGCCACAATGTCTACATCCCAAGAAATGTGTCAACCTAAATCTTCCTCTGCCATCCCCCACCTGGGATGACAGCACAGGATTTTTGGCCACCTTCCTGGCTGAGCCCCTCTATAAATGGGCACACCAATCATCTCAAATTCAACCAAGGCCACTAAGACTGAAGTGAAACCTCTGCCAAAACCCACACTATTCATTGTCAAGGATCTAGAGGGGAAGAGTGTGGAGGGGAAGCCATACAAGGAGGAGCTGAGGGCACTTGGTTTGCTCAGCTTGGAGAAGAGACTGAGAGGAGACTCACTGTAGTTACAACTTCCTTATAATGTGCAAAGAAGGGTCAGGCACTGATCTCTGCTCTGTGTGAGCAGGGACAGGACCCAGGGAATGGCTGGAACTGTGCCAGGGAGGCTTAGGTTGGATATCAGGAAAGGGCTCTTCTCCCAGAGGGTGCTGGGGCACGGCCCCAAAGCTGCCAGAGCTCCAGGAGCATTTGGACAATGCTCTTTTGTTGGGATGTCCATGCAAGGTCAGGGGTTGTAGTCCATGATCCTTGTGGGTCCCTTCCAGCTCAGGATGTTCTGTGTTTCTATAAGGTTTCTACATCCAGAGCCAAACACAGCAGTGAACCAAGGAAGGGCCATTTCTGGGGCATCAAGAGGTCGCAGTAAGACTATGAAGAAACCCTGTGTGGGTGTGTAAGTGGGTTTGCCACTGGGAATGTATCAGGATGTACAACAGCAAGTGCAATAGGGGTACAACAGGGTAGGCAACAAGGCAAGCCATAGGGTATGCATTTGGGGGTGCAACAGGGGAGGCATTAGGGTGTGCAACAGGGTATTCATTAGGGTATGCCACAGAGAATTCATTAGGATATACCATGGGACATTCATTAGGGTATGCCACAGGGTATCCAACAGGATATACAGTAAGGTAAATCATAAGGTATGCAGTTGAGTGTGCAACAGGGTAGGCAATAGGATGTGTATTAGGAAATGCATTAGGATATACCATAGGGAATGCTTTAGCATGTACCATAGGGTATGTACTAGGATATACCATAGGATATGCCATGGGAAGTGCATTAGGGTATGTAATAGGGTGTGCATTAGGATATACCACAGGATATGCCATGGGAAGTGCATTAGGGTATGTAATAGGGTGTGCATTAGGATATACCATAGGATATGCCATGGGAAGTGCATTAGGCTCTCCCACAAGACAGTGGTATTCCCACCAGGGAATGCCACAGGCTATCCAACAGGATATGCACTAGGGCACACCACTGAGTACGCATTAGGGTATAAATTTTGGGATGCATCAGGGTGTGCTATAGGGTATGCCACGGAGTATCCTATGAGGCATCGAATGCAGCATGCCTTAGGGTATGTATTAAGGTGTGAAATGGGGTACGCATTAGAGTATGCCACAGGGTATTCAAAAGAGCACACAGCAGGGTAAGCCACAGGGCATCCAGCAGAACCAGCCCTTCTCCTCTGGCACCATCCATGTGCAGGGATGCACCAGGCACTGGCTCTGGCTGCAGGCCAGTGGGCTCTGCTGCTCTCTGTCGGGATGTTCATTGCGTGATTTTTGAGGGTTTTTTTTTTTATTATTATTAAAAGAAGCTATCAGCCTTCTGTTTGATGTGCTGTTGGCTGCGGTTGCCAAGGGGAGCAGTGTACAATTACAGCCCCAGTGATGTCCACTCTAATAATACACTTGGCTCTGCATAGCTCAGATGCAGACACAGCTCTGCTATAAAGAGCACGGTTGTTCCAGCAGAGGAGTACTCCAACTTATGTTACATGTGAAGGGTTTGTGGCACATTGCTTAACAACCCCCAACTGGAAAAAGAGAAAAAAAAGAAAAGAAAAAAGAAAAGGAAAAAGAAAAGAAAAAAAAAAAAAGAAGAAAAAAACAAGAAGAAAAAAAAAGCCTGAGCATGCTAGTGAGTGAAACTATGACAAGCAAAAACCTCTTGCAGGAGAATTACTTTCAATATATTAATTAAGAAGGTAATTCTAGAGGCATGAAGAAATTGTCTATGTGTCCATTAAGATGTTCTTTCACGTCCCCAGCCATCCAAGCTCTCCAGGCACAGCTCACTCAGGTCGAATCCAATGGCTCATACAGCTCAAAATTGCTCTTGCTACCATAAGACTAAACCAAACTCAATGAGGAGAAAGTCAAACCCAAATCACAGAACTACAGATTTGTTTAGGTTGGAAAAGCCGTCTAAGATCATCAAGTCCAACCATTCCCTCAGCACTGCCAAGGCCCCTACTGACCCATGTCCCCAGGTGCCACATCCACACGGCTTTTAAATCCGTGCAGGAGTGGTGCCTCCACAACTTGTTTGGGCAGCCTGTGCCAGGGCTGGACAACCCAGATGCCAAATGATCCCTCCAGTGCCAAGCTGGCAGCTCTACCAGCTGTCCAACCCATGGCTCCTTTTTCCACATCTCTCTTCCTGAGGGGTAAGCAGCACCCAAATTCAAGACTTAGCCAAGATTGTAGACCAAAACATAGAGTGAAGAATAAACTCAAACCAAAGTTTTCCTGATGGATCCTCTTAGAGGATGAAGTGGACCATGTTGGCTGTAGGGAAGCTCTTCAGACGAGCTGCTGGCAGGGAGGGGGATGATGTGACAACACCCTCATGCTGCAGCACTGGCATCTCTTTTGGGATCAAACCAAGTGCCCTAAGATAAGCTGTGAACATATGCAACCCTTGAGCATGAGCACCTTGTCAACAGCAGAAAATAGAAGAGGGGCCAGACAAAAAAGACAGTTAACTGTCTGTTTTGCAGGAAAAAAAACCCCTTGCTGCTTGTTTTAAGGTCCAGCAGGGTATGAGGACGCTGTGTACAGGTAAAGGGATGCTGTCTGTAGGCACGACCATGCTGGCAGGGCACCTCAACAGGTTCATGCACCAACTCCTGAGGTCCTCTGCTGGGGGTGAGCTGTTGCCATTGCAGTCCTGAGGGAAAGGGACAAACAAGCCCCTACAAAACAGGAGCATCTGCTGGGAGCAGATGTGGGGGTGAGCGGTGCAGCCCCAGGCGCCAGCAGCACGGGGAGGGATCACGCTGATCCCGATTTATCACACCCCGGCACAGTAATTCCCCAGCTCGCCGGTGCCCAGCAAGCCGAGCTCCTTACGTCCGGGGATCAGATTAGTCTGAAAGGTGCTAGAGAGACACAAATCCTGCTCTGCAGCAAGCGTTTTATTAAAGGTTTGTTTTTCTTTTTTAATTAACGGTAAATTATCTAAAAACGGCTGGTGGAAAATATCTGGTGGTGGAAGGGCCAGGACTGTAGCTGGGTAATGTCCTATCATCAATCATATGAAAATATAATTATAACACATGGATATATATGGATATATATGTGTATGTGTCTATATACATATGGATATATAATAATTGATATCGATGTATTAATATATCATACATCAACAGGATATTCACATTACTCCATAACATGTCATAATATCCAATATGCCTTATTAACACTGATAATATATTGTATCAGTTCCAACATACCATATTGATATTGATAATCAACCTCCTTATTTCACACCAAGGCAGCTGCAATGACTCTTTCATGCCTCATACCTGGCTCTGTCTCCAGCCAGGGCTATCAGACCTGAATACCTCATAATATTCCTGGTTTAGGGCTTGACCAAAGTATTTATGGATCAGTTTGAGTGCATCTGATCGTTCTGTTTGGAAAACGAAACAGTGCTTGGAGAAAGTCAAAACCCTTTACTATCAGAAAAGAAATGTTCAATCATTTAATTTCACACAGCACTTTGCTTTTGACCTGTAGCGATCTGTCACCTTTTGCCCCATCAAGACATTTACAAAAGATGTGCAGTTTGGGGCTGAACAAATCCCTTTTGCATATTTCTCTGCTCCTTGGCACATGAACTCGGTCACTGGCACACCCTGCTCCCTCTTTGCACTTCACTCCTCCCCAGCTCTCCACAACGCTCCCATCACACTGCGACTGGCTACACGTTCCTGGGAAGCACTTTGAGTCTCTTTGGAGATAGGAGACACATTATTTATCCTACATTCATGCCGTGAAGAGCTGAATGGGAAGCCACTCAGTCTTGCACAGGATGCTGCAGTATAAATCAGTTTACCGGGTCTGTTCGCATGGGTGGAATTGCTGGGGGAAGAGGCAAACTGGAAGAGTCCTCCTAGGATTGCCATCAGCATCAACTTTGGGCTAACACCCTGCTGCTCCCTGGCCATCATTCCTGGACTTTATTCTTAGATTGCTCAGCCTAAGAGGGAAAGATGCAAGAGTGATCTGGTATGGGAAGAATGGGATGCACAGTAGGTTTAGAGCTCCCTCCAGCCCCTTGCTGCTAATTCTGGGACTGATTCTGCCAGCAATTTCCCTCATTTTGATTGATAATCCCTTTGGAAATACTCATCTGGAAAAAATCACCTGGTACAGGTAATGGACAGATGCGTATGCTGAACAAGGGCTTGGGTGGGGGGAGTTGGCATGGGGAGAGATGTTGTGTTTGACATGCACAGAGAGCAGTGAGTGAATCCAAGCTGGATCAGTCATTGTGCAGAATTATCTGATACTGATTTTCACTCTTTTATTTTACTCCTTTTTTCCCTGTTTGCTGTGTTGCCCCAAAGCCAACTCAAAGTACAGGCAGCCAGGCACAAGATCCAAGAGAGCATCTTCAACAAGAGCAGCAAGAAGAACGAGAAGATGAGTCAAAAACTGGAGTGATGCTGAACAAACGACTTGTGTGGAGAGCAGAGAAACAAAATGTGAGCTCTGTACGTCCCACAATGAGACGTGTGTGAGGGAATAGCCACATGGAAATACATCTTAAATTAAGGATGGAGATTTGTGGTTTCAACTCTCTCTCCAGAGGCGGAAAATTGGAGGTGGATGAGACACCCTCCCAAAAAACAACTGCCTTCTCTGATGGTGGCACTGCAGTAAAACACACTCCCCCCCAGCAGACCACTGACATTTGAGGATAGCCCTTTCTTCTCATCATCCAATATTATTACAGAATCATCCAGGCTGAAAATACCTCCAAGATCACCAAGTCCAACTGTTAACCTCATGGACCAGTTATCAGAGCCACTGCTTTTTCCTCCCCTCTGCAACTTTGCTGTCACTGATGGTTTTGGAGCAGAACAACCAACCAGTTCTCCACATACCAATAAACAAGACACCCAGAAGAGTGAGAAAATATGCAATTATTTCAGTTTTGTTTGCAATCAGAAACCAGAATCAAGCCCTTCAGCCAGGTGATGCAGCCAAAAGCCTGCTCAGGGACCATCCTGGTGTCTAATTCCATCAGGGACTTGTCTTGGTGCTGCTGGTGCTGAGATGGACACTCCACTCCAACAGCCTACATTGAGAGACCCTCCCAGTTAATTTCTTTTCATGCCATGGGGATGCTGCCTCAAGCAAATGACTCATTACTCAGACAGGCCCTGGTGTGAGATGCCACAATTCCATGTAGAGTTCAAGAAATGAGAATGAAGAATACCCTGAAAATGCCCTCAGTGTCACATTATCTATGGTAACCATTAAAGATGTGCACAGACAAAAAAACTGATCAATCTGAACAACTGATGTGTTCAGATTGCGTCAATCCGAACGCATCAATTAGGTTCAAAAGGAATTTGGTAACAGCTCAGCTCCAAAAAAATGGTAAGACCAACTGAGATGATGTTACGGGCATCTGAACAGCTAACTTTATCTCATTACCTGCAACATGTTGAGGAGCAGACTCCGGAATTTGGTTCCTTCCACCATGAAGAGGGCCATTTTGTCACAGAGCTTGGCTGCGGTGGAAGCAAAGCTGCGGTCCGTCACCGCTTTCTGGTAGATGGTCTTGACTATCTCCCCCAGCATCTCCTCAGAGTTGGTGGAGTTCTGAGCCTCCTCCATGAAGGTGGTGAGCTTGGAGTCAACGTCACTGCTATTGTTCCTCATGCTGTTGAGAATTTCAATTAATTTGTCCATTTTATTCTTTTCAGGGTCGGTGGTTTCCACCGTGACTTCGTCCTGGTCCGTGAAAAGGGAAAGACAAGGCGTCTGTTACACAAGGAAAAAACAGATATATCAGCCCATGTCCTTGCACAAACAGCAAAGGGGAAAGGGGATTGGGACGACATAAACAGAGAGAGAAAAGACAAAGCATCTATTAGTGGCACAATGATATAACCTCAGCATTGGAAAGCATAAGCGCATGCATCCCACCCCAGAAATGTCCCCTTTCTCCATTTCCAACACCACTCAATCCCAAAGTCCTACCCCTCAGCTCAGAGAGAAGATGTCCTTGAGGGTCCTGAGCCAGGATGCCAAAGTCTGATCACCTCTGACTGCCTTTGGCATCTTGGGCCAGTTCCTGTGACATCATGATAATGGACACTTTTTTGCTCCTCTTTAGAAAGTACACTGATGTTTGCAAAATCTTCAGACAACAATCCCACAAAAATATATTTTATATATATTTTAATATAAAACATATAAACATTTATTATATATATCTAACTATAAATATACTTTTAATATATACTTAATGATGTAAATTGAGATCAAAGAAGTCACATGATCCCAGCATTCAAAAGACTCTCGACTTTTCCATCTCTTGCCTGTTACATTTTTCACTTCCCATCATTACCACAGAAATTATTGCTTCTTTTCAAAATTTTATTATGCATTTGCTCCTTTTTCCCCAGTGTCAGGCATGCATCCTGCTTGTTCTGATCTGCTCTCTTCTACCCCTCCAGCTCAATCTTACATAATACAAACCTGTAGTAATTTTTCGGACAAACCCAATCCCCAAGGGAGTTGTCCAAACCTCCCATCAGGTTGTGTTGACAACACTCACCCAAGAGTGGGTGCTGATAAGATTTTTATTCTTACAAGACTCTAATTTTCTGAGAAGAACATTAAAATGAACACTCTGAAAGTCTCTTACTATACTCCCATTGCTTTAAAGAACATAAAAATAACTAACAAAATCTCTTCCTCCCCCTCATGCCACATCCAGAAATAGTAAATACTCATGCATTCAAAGGTATACATTTCCAACATGCACTCCCATGGAATTGTATATGTTCAGGTTATTTTTGCTCTGTATTTTGGAAATCTCATTAGAGATAACCCCATGGATGCTTTTTACAGTCCGACAAAAGAATCTCAAGAGAAAGAATCTGAGTTTCACAGGGGGCAAATGGAGATATCATCTCCAAATTCCTCAGAAATCTGTGGCTGAATATTGTTTCCAAAAAGGATTTCTCCTCCGTCACTTGCATGCAATACTTTTGTTATTGTTGGGTTGTTGGAAGGAAGGGGGAAGATAAGGGCACTTCAATTCATTGCAGAGATAAATGGATATCAGCTTTAAAGCAGCGGAGTCCAACTATTCAGCACTCAAGAGTCAAAGTTTGGGATTTAGCTCTGTAGCTGCAGAGACAAATTGCCTTTTTTAGATATTTTTTTGCAAAGTGACTGAGCTCTTCAGACCAGGAGGGAGCTCATGTGTGCACCAGCCTTCCCATGTGGAAAAGGGGAGAGTTTCCAGACCTTGGAGAACTCAAGCTGGCAGCAACCTCAACTAAGAAGTCAAGCTCAGAGCCTCAATTCTTTCAATAAAAAGTAGAAGCACAAACACACCTCAAGAGAAGTGCTGACACTGGGGGACTAAGGTAAGTTTGGGAGCATTGATGGAAAGGTCCCTTGAGCCCACCCCAACCCTTTGTAGGGAGAACGGCTGACGGCCAGACTCCCAGAAAAAGAGCAACCCAAGAAATAATACCTTTTCTTTTAGCCTCCTCCTCAGCCTGTCCTTAGAAGACTGAAGCAGATTGATCTTGGGCCTTTCCCCAGCGCGCTCGTGGATGCTGTCTTTCCTCTTGGTCTCCGGCTCGGGGCCGTACTGCTGCTGGCACTGCTTCTCCACGGCCTCGGGGCCCCGCGGCGCCTCGGCGGGGACGTGCGCCGTGCACGCCGAGCTGTCCTCGATTTTCAGGTTCTCAGTCTCTTTGGCGTTCCTGTGCGTTTCTTTGTCGTTGGGAGAGTGCTTCTGGTTGTGGTGCCATCGCCGGTTCTGGCTGTAGCCGTGGTGGCCCGTCCTGCCCGAGGAGTGAGGGGCCTGGCCTCCTTGGTAGAGCTTCTGGTGGTCCCTGTTATGCTTGGTCCCACCCTGCTGATGATCCGCGTGCTGCTGAGACTTGTTCCCGCTGGGAAGTCTCTGCTGTCGCCTGGGAAGTAAAAGGAAAGCCACTGAAAAGCCAGTTGGCCTCAGGAATTAGGTTTTAACTCCCATCAGGTGGAAACCAAGTAGGTTTTTTGGTTTGTTTGTTCGTTTTTTATTCTGCAAACTGAATGGCAGGGAATTAAAAAAAAAAAAAAAGTGGAAGAGAGTCAAAGAAAGTTCATCCATTCCTTCACGGTTCTGTTGGGCCAACACATTTGTTCCACCAAACAGCTTGGCCCTTGGCAGGGGACCCCAAAAGGGAGGCAATTTCTTGCCACCTAACAACTCATGCCTCTAAATTTCTTTCAGTGACAGTCATATTTCGGCTGAAAGTTTTTGTGAAGTTTGACAAGCTGACTTTGGCTCCCAGGAAAAATTCTCCCAGGTTTCTGGGTTAAATTCTTCGAGGTTGCTGTGTTACTTCCACACTAACCAGGAAAAACAGCAGCACAAGTCAGGTAGGCAAGAAATACCAGGAGATTTTTTTTTTTCTGAAGGCTTTAAGAGCTCCTGATACACCTGGCCTACAGCCTTACTTTCTCCTCTTGCCTGCCAATATGGCACACTGCTGCATGGGTTTGCAGTGAGCCATTTTAATTGTGTCAGGAACTTCTAAGTGGAAAAAAATTAACTAAAAAGCAAGGTACTAAGTAAACTGGTAATCTGCCCACACCAAATGGTTTTGTTTGGCCTTATTTTACACATATCCTTCAGCAGGATACATCCTGCTACACCAGGACAGGACACACGATGAAAAGAGGACCATACTTGGCTCCGGCAGCATGGAGGGCATGGCATCCAGGACCACAACCTCCAGAGAGAGGCCTATGTGTACAGAGCTCCAAAGGGATAACGTGGAAATCCAACAGCCACGAAGAGGAGGAATTGCTCCCAAAGGGTTTAATCGAGAGACTACAGCATCTCAGGAAGAGTGAGCAAACCCCTGAGTGCTGGCCATAACTGGTAGTCGAGATGGCAAATCCCCAAAAAAACAAGAGTTGAATGGAAGAAATGCTTTGGCAGTCTCAGGCATCTCAGATTTCCAAACAGGCTGCAGCGTGGCTGTCCCCAGCAGAGAAGGCAGAGCAGGAATGCCATCATCCAGCAGGGACCTAAGATGGAGATGGTCCTGGCACTGGCTGCCTTCACCAGGGCTGGGTCTTCACCAGGGTTACCCTAAGCATGCTGGCATCCCCTGCCTGCTGCCTCTCTGATATTGGTCTTGGCTCTGAGAGCCCATGGGATGTTTTAATGCCCAGCTCTTTGCAAGGCTGCTTGGAGCAGTGCTTGAGGGTGACACAAGACACGTCCCCAGTATCACCCCCCAAAACAAGGAAACAACTTTGAGCACTGTGGTGATCACAGTGGTTTGCCTCCGTACTGGTTTGGTAGTGATGATAAAACCCCAGGTCAGCCTCATCCCTTATCCCAAACCCCCACACCAATCTGGATAAACAGCAGCGTTTACTTTAAACCCATCCCACAGCAATTAGTTTTATTTTCATCATTGGCACTGCTCAGCTAAGGGCGCTCGGACGAAGGAAGCAGCCATTCACAAATACATTTCAATGGTCAGCAGTCTCCAACCCTGCCTGCCAAAGCCATCTGCCACGGAATCTGTATTCCTTGGCATCCCCAGGAGTCAAAACCTATTTTCTGTGGCCAACTGGCTTTTAACTGTAAAGAGTGAGAGCTCATGTTTAACAAATGCAGGACGAAGAGGCTTGTTCATAGCACTGGAAGGAATTCGTGTTTACTCTCAGACCACCAGATCCGGTTTTCTGAGATATTCAGAGTGTGGTGTTTTTTTTTTTTTTTTTTTTTTTTTTTTTTTTTTTTTTTTTTTTTTTTTTTTTTTTTTTTTTTTTTTNAAGGAAACAACTTTGAGCACTGTGGTGATCACAGTGGTTTGCCTCCGTACTGGTTTGGTAGTGATGATAAAACCCCAGGTCAGCCTCATCCCTTATCCCAAACCCCCACACCAATCTGGATAAACAGCAGCGTTTACTTTAAACCCATCCCACAGCAATTAGTTTTATTTTCATCATTGGCACTGCTCAGCTAAGGGCGCTCGGACGAAGGAAGCAGCCATTCACAAATACATTTCAATGGTCAGCAGTCTCCAACCCTGCCTGCCAAAGCCATCTGCCACGGAATCTGTATTCCTTGGCATCCCCAGGAGTCAAAACCTATTTTCTGTGGCCAACTGGCTTTTAACTGTAAAGAGTGAGAGCTCATGTTTAACAAATGCAGGACGAAGAGGCTTGTTCATAGCACTGGAAGGAATTCGTGTTTACTCTCAGACCACCAGATCCGGTTTTCTGAGATATTCAGAGTGTGGTGTTTTTTTTTTT
>VYZR01059778.1:10776-23111 GCA_013400675.1 Oxylabes madagascariensis
GCCCGCGCCCCTCCGCCGCCATCCGCGCCCGCCGCCCCCGCCACACGCCCGGCCCCGCGGCCCGGGGACCGCCGGCACCGAGCCCCGGGGGAGGGATGGGGGCCACAGGGTGTGGGGGGGAAAGGGGTCACCCACAGCCAACACAAATAAACAAACTAGTTGGAAGTGGGGGCGCGCAGGGGGTTAAATGACATTTTTGTATCAGTTAACAGCACATCTTGTACTCGAAAATAGTAACTGTGATCACAGGCACATTAGGCTGAAAGGAACAAACGCTGGGTGAACTTAGGAGAGATTTGCATCTCGATAGAAACAGTTAAGCAAGGGTTTAATTACAGGTTAGTAAAGTATCACCACACATACACACAATGAGGGACCGATTATGAATATACAAGTAATTTAAGGGATCGCATTAAGAGCATCCTATGCTAAGAAAATTGAGAAACAATGGGCTTAACTTTGGATCATCTACAGGAAATGGCAACACACGCACCCCCCAAAGCAACAGCACCCACAAACCATTTGAAACCGCCCCCACACACAACGCACCCAGCCCGGATATGCAACCTCTCTTATGCAAAAGCAGTCAAATTACCTCCAAAATCTGGCCTCAAGCGAATATCATAGCCCTTCAGCAGTCTATCCACGGTCTCTTTCACCAGTGACATATTACTAGGGTCATTGACACTAAAGAAAAAAGAAAGAATAATACTGTGTTATTTCTGATTTCTCAGCCCCCAGCTGTACATCCCTCTCAGCCAGCAGCATGCACTGCAATTCAAAGTAAAGGAAAAGAGATACCTTAACCACTTACCTCTGTGCACAGACCGCAGCTATTATTAAAGGGAATGACCAAATCCCAAAGTAACCCTTTTTCCGGACTCTCAGCATCCCTTTAGCTTTTGATATGATTTAGGGTTTCAGTGAAGAGAAGAAGAGATCCAACTTATTCTGGCCAGTGCAGTAATTCTAATGTGAAGCGCATGCGCACGGCGTACCACAACATCAAAAGGAGCAGTGGTTGCTGCTGGAGATGGAGCAAATTTCCTTGAAAAAAAAAATTAAAGGGGAAGAAGGAAATGCATTATTTTAAAAAAAAATAATAATCCACAGGAGGATCCAGTATATTTTTGTTGTCCTTTCTGTTATTATAGAGTATAAATCACGGCAAGAAGAGAAGTTTCAGGAGTTGCAGGGTACAGCGGCTTTGCAACCTAGTTTAAGCGTTGGGGGGGGCTGGACGGACTCGGATTAGGCACAGGGAGAATAGTTAAAAAGGAGAATGCACTGCGTACGTATGGGGGCAGGTGGGGGGAGAGAGGGGGCAGCTTAACTTTTTAGTCCCTGGAAAGAACCGCCTGAAGCGAGGAGAGGTGCGGGCAAAGGAGCCGGCGCTGGCAACGGAGGCGGGCGGTGGGGGAGGAGGGAGATGAGCGCCTACAATATTTCTCGCGGAGGAAAAAAATATGATGACGAATAGTTTCTTGTAAGAGGGGATTAGGCTGCTTCTCTTCTTACTGTGATGCCAGGCGCTATTCCAGGAGCAGAGGCGCTGGGAACCGAGGGGGTCGCCGGCTGCGACCGCCGGCTCGCACGGGTCACCGGCTGGTGCCTGAGGGGCGGGCGCGGAACCCCGCGACCCCGCTGCCCCCCGGCGCCTTTTCCCGATATCGACCGAGGTTTAACCCGGGGATGCGAGTTCTTCAGGTAGAACGAAACCTGGCCAGGGAGCTGGGGGAGGGGGGCCAAGGGGAAGGAAAACACCGCTCTGAAAGGCTTCCACTGACCATCCAGACCCGATGGAGGTGCATAAGCCCGCTTACCTTAGTGGGTAAAACACCCAAACTCTTCAAACGCAGCGTGTGATCCAATTAATGCCGCGGACGAAAGCGGAGACGAGCGGAAAGCTGATCTGGGGATGCTTTGAGTGACATTTAAATCCTGAGCAGAAAAAAAAAGATAGGAGAGAGAGAGAAGGGAAAAAACAAACCCCTGAAAAACAACAAACACCGGAGTTAAATTATTCCTCTCAAATCTGCTTTGTGCCCGTCGCTCCTTTTACACCACCTCCTCCTCCTCCTCACGCACGTACCCGCTCGGCCCCGCGGATCTGTGCTGCTTCACCGAGCGGATCTGGGCGTGCACACGTCCTCGGTCGGCCCGGGCGGCGCGGGGAAGGGATTGGGAACACTTTGGGCGTCAATTAACAAAAGAAATATTTAACTCGCTGCAGGAGAGTGGAGGAGCGAAAAAAAAAAAAAAAAAAAAAAAAAAAAAAAAAAAAGGAAAAGGAAAAAAAAAAAAAAAGAAAAAAAAACCGGCGGGTGGTGGGGGAGGGCCAAGGGTGAAGGTGTTGCACGGAGATCGAGGCGGGCGGGAGAGCCGCTCGCTCCCGGCACGGCGCGGTCCCCGGCGCGGGGCTGAGGCGCTCCGGAGCTCCTGCCCTGCCCTGCCCCGCCGCCCCCGGGCCGGCCACCGCCTCCCGCTGCCCGGGAAAGCCGCGATTCGCCTCGCACGGCCGGGCCGGCCCCAGCACACACCCAGGCGCACCCTGGCCGGGAGCGGGAGAGCCGGGAGGGGTGCGGGGCCGGGGGATGCTCGGAGAGAAGAGGCGGCGGCGTCTCCCCGGGCAGGGCGAGGGGAGGAAGGGCTGAAGTGGGGGCGGATTTGGAGGCGCTGGGATGAAGCCTCACCTAGGGAAGCGGCGGGGTGGGGAGCTGCCCCCGAGAGACGGCAGAGCTGCTAATAAAAATAAACAGCCAAAGCGTGAAGCGGTCGGCAGCCCCGAAAAGCAGGCAGCCATTTAACACAGCCCGACAGCCAGGCTGGCCGGAGCGCTGGGGAGCGGGGAAGCCCCGCAGCATCCATCCACCTGCCGGGAGCGGGGCCAGGGCGGCCCCGGCCCCCCCGCCCGTCCTGCCGGGGCCGCCTGGCCCCGCTCCGGCGGGAGAGCACACCGAGCCCCTCTCCCCGCGCTGCCCGTGCCTTACACCGCCGGCCACACTGTGCCTTCGGGCTCAAGTGAGTAGCTGCTCGGGTTTTCCTTCCAGAAACAAAATAGCCATCCTTTGGGGGGCTGGGGGAGATTCGTCGAGACGTTTTCGCTGCCTTTTCCCGTTTGTAACAATTGGAATTACACCAACTGAGAAAACGCACTTTTCCCGCTGAAACAGACAAGATTGTGTGGGTGATCAATTTCTCATTTATGTATTCAATAGAAAAAAACCCCAAACAAATAAGTTAAGGAACGTTTAAGCATTTTTAAAATCAGAACACCCATGGCCCCCACCCCATTCTTCAGCTTTTTGTTCCGTGGCTAATTTTACAGAGCCACTCTCCCTGTTCGCCAGCGGAGGTTTCTGTTCTCACATAGCCAGGCTGTTTCACTGCCAAACCACTTGAAATATAGCCCTGAAAGGAAGATGGTGGATATGCTGTGCAGTGAATCATTTGACTTTAGGTGTATAATAGGCACTTTTTTTTTTTTTTCTCTTTCTGCAATCATATGATAAGACCAGGAGATCTCAAGATAAAACACTTTAACCCCGCACTGTGAAATTCACCTGCAAGTGCTAACTTGGGACCACCTCTGACACTCCTGAGCTGTTTCTGAGTCTCTGCTATTAATTGCCATTACGCAACAGAAATGTGTCATTTGCCACATCTGAATATGACCAGATATCAATATGAACCCGATGCTGGTAATATTTGGTGCTGGACTGACAGGAGTTTTTCATTTACATATTAAGAACAATTCAAGCAATGCCAAAATAACCCTGATCTGGTGTAAGCGCTGATAGTCAGAGAACACTTGTTCCAGGCCCAGAGTACCCCTGTGCCATGTGAAACCTACTCTCATTCTGACTATCCTAGCAAAAAGGAATTGCACATATCTCAAACAAATTCAATACATGTGGATATCATGGTGCATTATGTGTGGAAAATTAATGTATATCCTTGGGTTTTGGAAATTTAAAGGTTCTACTGAGCCATGTTTGGGTTGATCTGCATAACTCATTATTTTTGCTAGCTGTAAATACACTGCTGTCTAAATGTGCCTATAGCAGTAAAATTGTCTTACCAACACTGCAGGCTCTGTGTGCCCAGACAAGCCTATCATTATATATTGACAATGTACAAAGTCATACAACACTTTTCTTTTACAAATGTGTTCATGCTTTGCTACACACTTTTGACAATACCACTTTTTCTCTGACCACGGGGTTGTATTCTATCTCTGCCAGTTAAAATTTCTTATCACCTTCAAAATCTCCCATTTATTTTAAGCACCTTCTTGTCAAAGAAATTGTTTCCCTCTTTTTCTCACTTGTGTCTGTGTGTTTGATTGAAAAGTAGAGGAAATAACTGGTGTGAACACCAGTATTGGCAAAATGCAGAACTGTTCATGTGACATGTTTAAGGATTGCTAAGATTTTGGGTGTCTTACAATGGGCAAACAACCTGGTTTCCAGCTGGATATGGTACTTCTGGTTCTAAAAATATCTCAATTAGACTACAAGTACTGTAATCTCATGGAGAAGTCAGCAAAGATGGTCCTATTTTAAATGGCAGGTGCAGAGTGTTTTGATTCTTAGCTTTTAAGATGGAAAAAATATACCTCTCAAAACTGAAATACTCCTAAAGGATGGCCCACAGTCCTTGCTGAGCAGAGTGTGAGACTATGCAAGAAATGGGCAATGAAGTAACATCATACTTGTTCATCTTGTCAACCCTTGACTACAGCATTATTTTCCTGTCACCACGAGTAATATCCCAGGCCATGTACTAAGACATCTAAAAGGTTTTCAAATGGGTTGCTGTAAGTGTGTTTGTTATGCAAAATAAACTTTCAGATGGAGTAAGAGTTTCAAGATAGGTTCTCTAGAGATCCAGTCACTTAAGTCCGTAGAGACAGAAGAGAAGCTGATTGATGGTAGCCCAAGAACAGTAGCCCTGTATCACAAATAATGTGACTAACAAGTGCAAAATCCCACTTAAAAAAAAAATCTTTTCACCGCTCCATAACATGCTGTTATGTTCTGTCAAAGTGATGTTTCCTGAATTTTTTAGCATTTGGATATAATGCAGAAGTATCAGAAATATGCAGGTGGAAGTTTTTTCCATGTATCAGATAACATTTAATTCTCTAATTGAGAGAAGAATGTTAATAATAAACTACTTTGATGCATGATTTCATTTTTCAAATCCTGAAAAGCTGTAAATTCATGTGAAAGACAACACAACTATTGTAGAAATTTCCTGAACAAGGTTTCAAAATAGTTTATCTTGGTCTCTCAACTTTCACTGTAGGTCTTCAGATCTAGTGTGTCACAGTCCATGCATCATACACCATCCCATTGGCAATCAGCATGTCAGCATAAAGGTACTTGTTACATCACATACATAGAAAAAAATATTCATGCAAGTGTTTTGATTCTGCTTTTCATGGGCAATGGAATTCACTTTTTCATAGCCACAATTTTCTGGGATTCACATCTGCTTCACTACTGTGTATCTAAAAGAATCCAAACTGGCAAATTTATTGACAAACGTAATATTGTAAGACCTTCCAGTTATACTGCTCTTGGCATCTTAAAAATGATCTTTCAAAAATGATCTTTAAAAAATATTAATTTCTCAGTATTGTACAGAAAATGAGTCCAATAAGTTGCTCAGGAAACAAGTATGACTTGATACTTGTATCAAGTATACTTGATACAAGCATGACTGTCACTTAACTGTAAGAGAAGAGCAAATGGGAGGGGCAAATAATAATCTCTTCTTGGTTTGCATAATTCTGTAGGACTTGAGATGTTGGAGCTCATATTTTTTCATTCTGTAACTCACATCATGCATCTCCACAGGGTTAAAGACGCTACAGGTAAGACCTTACCCCAGTTCTTGACCCAGGCAGTATTTTATGAGTCAAGGACCTGCTATATCTTTAAATAAAAATCTTTTGTGTAGTTTGAGATCAGCAGAACTTAAGTGTATATTGAAGAAAGTCTTTTAATGTGAAATTGAATTACAGATTTAAAAAAATAATAATAAAAAAGGCAAGTAAAACGTTGTGCAAAACATCCCCAAGTGCTTTGACTGCAGACAGTTGGAAGCAACTCAGTGGGGACTGGAACAAAATACAACATGTCAGGCACCTAGAATTACGATGGATTGAGAACTGAAGTCCTCTTATCAAATCACAAAATCACCACAAAAAGCTGCCCTAATTCTTTCAAAGTGGTGGAATAAATTAGTTTAACAGCTATATAGACAGCAATTTTTTAATTCCTTGATTTTAGCTACATTGGCACTAAGCTAAGAAATATCTGCAGCATCCACATCCTTTGATAGGAAGGCAGGGCAAGGCAGAATGAGTGATTGCATAGGGCGAGCATGGTAAAACACTTAAAAGACAGAGAAAAATGTGCACCAAGATTATGTCACTCTGTGTCTAAATCTCCTTCATGATGTTTGTGTAAGATTCAGCCCTGAAAGCAGATTGCAGGAACCTGTTATTAAATTAATGGAGTGGCATTTTTCTGCATCAATTGATGCAGGATTTTCTCTTCCTTTCTAAGCTTTCTTGGACAAAGAGTTGGTTTCCTAAATTTTTTTATATGCTGAAATACTGGTATAAAAATATCTGAGGGTTCTAAAACCCTCAGGTTTAGAGAGTTAGAAGCTTTTGATGAAAAAAAAGACAAAAGTTTTCTTTTTAAAGCCATTCAACTTTGAATATCAGTCTTGGGTCTGGTATAGCTGTGTGCAAGTTTTAAGATTAAAATAGTTTTACTGGATTTTTCTTCAGCTGAAAGGTCTTCACTTTTTCAGGAAACTTCTCTTCATTATTGCCACCATTTCGACAGGATGAGGGGACAACGGGGACAACTCAATAGAAAGAATTTAAAGAGAAGTGCTGTCAGTGGATTTAACCAATAATCAAACTCCATTTCAGGCATATTTTTTTAAGGAAGAACTAGAGAACAGAAGTTTGCATCTGATTGTAAAATATATTTCAGTCATCCTTTTATTGGTGTTCTAGAAAGAGAGATGGAACTGTTTTCATCAAATGTAGAGTGTTATCAATTCAAGCCTTCCTTGAGAACTGAGAAAACATAGTGCTCTTTACTGTCTTCCACTTTCTTGCATGGCCATCCCAAATGTGCTTGTGTCCTATTCTTTACCTGCTACCCTGAAACCCAATCCTAGAGAGGAGATGTCCCTCAGTGCTGCAGAAAGCTTAAGTACAGGTTCTGTCACACATTTTGTCCCTAACTGATCCTTTCTAACTTGGAGCACGCAGGCCAAATGTTTCATGGAATCAATACTTGCTTTACCTGGGATCTGCCTCTGTTTCCAGATGCTAAAAGGTAGAAATTTCACTGAAGATGTTTCTGTTCAGCAGCAATTGCCAAGTCTGACTTGAGAGTGTTTTTGAAGAGCTGCATTATCCTCTACAGAAAGAGTATTGTTGCCTAAAGGGTGTAGCATGGAGAAGGGCTGAGGGCCAGTCAAAATGGCAAGGCACGTGTGCTGCAGCTCAGGCCTAGAGGATGGTATGATAATCCTGGGAAAATTCAGAATGCTGGGACAGGAAAAAAAAGAAATAAAACACTCAAACAAATCACAAAACTTACGCTGGAATAA
Organism: Oxylabes madagascariensis; assembly: GCA_013400675.1. Classification (NCBI taxonomy): domain Eukaryota; kingdom Metazoa; phylum Chordata; class Aves; order Passeriformes; family Timaliidae; genus Oxylabes; species Oxylabes madagascariensis. The sequence continues at coordinate 18,424 of VYZR01059778.1, forward strand.
TCCCTTTCAAGAAGCTATACACAGCAAAACCCTCTAGGAATATTGTCAGTATTTACCACTTTGCATTCAACGATCTCTCTCAAATATCTCAGTGTTACTGTGGAGAGTTATCTTTCATTCTCTCCACCCATCGCATTTTGTGCTCAGACTTGGTAGTTTACAAACAGCTGTGATCTGGAAGAGATCTCATTCATGCAAGTTTCTACAGTATTACCATGCCAGGTTCACAGGTGAGGTAGAGGAAGCACACACTGACTCAACACCCAAGACAATCCCTACTGAAATTAATGGCAAAATCCACATTCAGGCCAGGAACAGCAACATCAAGGCCCATCATACTAAGCAGTAAGCGTTAAAAAGCTGTAAGATACCCAACATACATGATTATTCAATCTTTTTACCAACCTGGTCCCTACTACATTTACAGGGAAATTAAAAATACTTCTCTAATTTTTATCTAATGAAGTATTAGATGGAAATGAAAACATCCTCAGGTTGTTATATTTTTTGAGGCTACAGCTTTCAAACTAGAGGATATCTTAGATCCTCTAAGGTCCTTAGTCTTTCAAACTAGATGTCTTATTAGAGAGGTCAAAGGCACAGGTATGCTCAGTCCTCAAGCAGTGGTAGGGGGAGCTCAGAGAGGGTGTGAAGCCTTGATGAATTGGTTTTATGTGAACCGCCCCCCTCCCCGCCAATGCCTAGGGACATTTAGTATTGATTCCACACAAGCCAACCATAAGGTCACTCCAACAACTCCCATCGATCACTTTGCCAGACATGGGCAGTCCAGTGAAATCCTAAACAGGGTGACAAAATTGTCTTCAGAGCCACTGTGAAGAGCTGTGAATGAACCAGCCAGAACAAGAACCTGTCACTGGAAGCAGAACAGCAGCTCTGGGTAGTCATACTAATCAAGGTATTAACTTTGTAAATTTATTCTCATATGTGGCAAAAGCAGCTGAGTAATACCCATACTTGATGTTGTTACACAGCAAATTCAAAGTACTGCTTTGCATTTTATCTCTCACCATGGCAACTTTGGACATTTCTTGCCAGTGTAAATCAGGAGCAACAATACAGTTTATATACCATTACAAAACAAAACAAAACAAAACAACAAAACCAAAACCAAACCAAACCAAACCAAACCAAACCAAACCAAACCAAAACAAACAAAAAAAAAAAGACACACACACACAAAAACAATCTAAATATAGACTTAAGGGAAAGACCTGTAGACAAAGACATGCTGTATGCACAGGTGATTTGGCCATCACTGCTACAAATAATCCTGCAAGAATTGCCTTTTTTTTTCTTAAGGTCATTACAATATAAAAGTTTATTATGATTCTAATTTATACTTCCTCTACAATCAAAATGATTCTTTCACCATTCCTTCACTTCAAACTTGGTTTTGAGGAAAAAAATAAACAACTACCTTCCATTTCCTTCTCCTTCAAACATTCTCATAATAAATTTATTTGCCATAACAAACTTCTTTCTTGCATGTAATGAAAGCACTGCAGTGTCATGGGTTAGAATATCCTCACTAGTAACCCTTTCCTTCAAGAAAAGGATTTTCAAATTCTCATTCCTAAAACCTATATCAGAACAGTATAATACATCCTTTTGAAATACATGCATTAGTACAAGAAAGAAATAAATACCAACATCTGAGAACATGAGATGATTTTGGTACACTTCAAAAGGTTTAGGGCAAAGTTTGTACTTCGAAAACATGACAAGATAAATATTTTCAGCCAATAACAAAAGACACAAATACATAAACAGGTTTCTGAAGAAAATCAGGGTCCATGTGAACATATGGGAATACACAGTGTGCTCATATTGTATATACAAAGTTAAACAGGTGTATACCACGAATTCTGAAAAGAAAAATACAAATTACAAGTCAAAACAACAATAAAGGCTGCTTATTAGTGTTACCTTCTGCACGTCTTTGCATTGCCCAGATGGCAATGACTCTGTTAATGCCTATATGTACACAATCCAGCAGTGCAATATTTTGGAGGTCACACCAATTTCTATTGTCTGAATATGGTACAGCATCAATGTGACATGACAAGTGCAACTGTCTGTCCTCCCCATCCTAACAATGCTGCCTTTTTTTCCTTCACTGGATGTGCACCGGACTGGTCCATGAAATTTCAGGTTCTGTGCACCTGAGAGATAACTCTTATTCTAAGATGGTCTTCCTTGGGCCAATTTAGAGTGATTTCTAAGTAAACAGTATTGTATATGTCGGTCTTATGTCTGAATCTAGATACGTCCATACTATACTACAACATGATCCATGCTGGAGAATACTTGTACAGTTGAGAGTGTTTGCTGGTTTTCATAGAGATTAGAACAACCTCTAACAAAGTTTGTTAGGACAACTATCATACCAAATATATCACAGCATAAAGTGGAAAGACAATTTTGAAAGTAATTAACAATTGCGTCTTGCAAGAGCTCGGTCTGAAGCATAGAAGAGGCTATTCTTGACTTTGCCTTAGGTAACTTTATGAAAAAATTCCTGTAAGTAAGTATGATTGACCTGCTAGAGAAAGAAACTTAATATAATTAAATGTGACATGTTTTGTGAGACCAAACTAAACAGTACTTTGCAACACTGGAATTCAGGAGCCAAATGCTTTTTAAACGAGTAGGCTATAGCAGTTCGGAAGACAATGAAGAATAGAAAACTAAAATCCATAGGAAGCAGCCTGAACACCATGCTGTTATACAGTCAGGGGAAAGCTCTGAAAACTCTGGTATACCAAATCAACAAAAATGCAATGAACAGACTAGGTTTAAATATAAAGTGGTTTAAATATAAAGTTGACCTTCAAGACACTTTTTGTCAATGAAACTCAGATTACAGCAGCAAGGAAGATCCCTAACAATGGCTGCCTAGGAGGCTATAATTCCAATATGATTGCCAAAAATGAGAACTGAATACAGTAAAAACCAAACTTTAGAAGCTTAGCAGAATGCATGTGGGATGTCAGTACCCCCAGAGATCTTTCAGTGAGACAATCATTTTACTTTGCTCTTTAGACATAACTGAATATGGGAAATGCACATACAGCACTGAAGTAGAAAGCAGCCTTTGAGGCATTCCCAAAGATACAGATATCAAAAAGTCTGCAAGTAGTGGGTATAAGAAGACTGAAGTAGTGCATTGCCTCTGAATTTTGTACCTTTCAAAATACACATCTCCACTTCTGTAATCTTGGAGGGGTTTCTTGTGGAATTATATTTAGCCTGGGTATCAGGAGCTCAGCTCTAGCAGCATGAAGCTCAGCATGCACTAATTAGTCAGGCTCCTCAGAAATCACTTGCAGGCCATGCTCAGCCCTGCCATGCTGCAGATACTGCTGGCATTTGAAACACACACCAGCCTAAACAGTTCATTTGGTCTTGTTGTAACTGCACTAGAAAAGATCCTGCAAAAAGATGCATTTTGCCCTTGTGTGCAGGTCAATGCACTTGCATTGATTCAATGTGCTTGAAAACAAGACACCAGGCAGTTGGGGATGAACATATACATTTATTCCATGTTATGTCGTATCATAATTGTACCTTCTCTATGTATATAGAGAGAACATATACATCTAAAACATATATATCATGTCTTCTGGCTTTTTCTTTGCTTTACTTCATCTGGAAGTTGTATNNGCCTAAATGTGGATAAAAGAAGTTAGTGAATTTTCAAGAAGAAAATGCTAGAGGAAGGCTAAGGAGTTCAAATAATAAGCTGCTGGTAAAACACAGATTTTAAATAATATACTAAAATTTACATTTATGGTGTTAATTTTCAGTGCTGTTCCATAAAGTTGTACAAGAAATTGAGTAGCAAACTTTGTTCTTAAAAAGAGACTTTTAAAGCCATCCAAATAGTCATAGAGTAAGGAACCACTAATTAAGAGGAGATGGGAATATAAAGGATAAGAAGAAGAAGAAGAATTAAGTGGTTTATATTCAAGATATATTAATACATTTTAAAGTGTGTGTGTGTTATAAAAAAGAACAAAGATGAACAAGAAGGAATGAACAAGGCTGGATGAAGGTAAAAGTAGTAATAAAATAGCTTCTACAGGTGTAACTGAGATTAGAAATGCAAGAGTTGAAACATTAGCAATCACTTTTAGAAACTCTTTGAGAATTGAAGAGGTAGCAGTTGATTGGAAACCAGTGATTTGTTTCAGTAATTTGAACAGCTTTCTTAAAATTATTTAAAATAGCTGCACATCTGCAAGTTCTACATATCTTTACTGTGGGCTTTAAAAACACAAATTTCAGCTTGTATGTTGTCTGTTTGTCTCCTAAACTTAAAATGAGTAGGAATGCTTTTCCAACAACTCAGGAACCTGAATTTCTAACACATAGCCCGTGGTTTCCCTCAGAACTGGCTGGATTTGGGGATAATAAAATGTTCTAGTGCTTAGCATCCCTTTGCACAGCCATGAATCCCAGAATATTTTGTCTGTTTTACCTGAACTTTGCAGTCACTGACATCCTAATTATGAACTGTGCTGGAAAGTAGTTTTAAAACCAGTTCTATGAACTAGCAAATTTTAATGAGTCCAATGGGCAGAAATAATAATTAAAGTGTGTATAAATTTTCAATGTTATTCAAGAAACAGGCTTGGAAATAGATACACTTATAAGACTGCACA